>SJYC01136284.1:0-40652 GCA_006408675.1 Madoqua kirkii
TTTTTTTTTTTTTTTGAATAACAAAATGAGGAAAAAGTGATGGGCATTTTGGGGGGAATTCAAAGAAGAATAAAATGTGATTTCAGGACAAGCCCTTCACAATCTAAGAAGAGAATCAAAATAGAAACATACGAAGATGCTGAATTTGAATAATTGTTCCAGCACAACAGAAGAATGTCTCCAGACAGGTCATCCTCTGTTGCCAAGCAAATGGGAAAATATACGTGCTAGAGCAGTTCAGAGGGGGAGCAATTTTTGTCTTACTATACAGTCAGAGAAAGATAATGAGGGTTGGGATGGTGGAGAGATATTTGCCTGCCTCTTGAAGGAATGGGTAAGATATCTATAGTTTGAAGAGAGAGGGAAAGGTAGATTAGAACTGGCTTAAGTAAAATGCAGAGGAGGGACTTCCATCTGCAGAAAGTGCATGTCAAAGAACAAAGCATAGTGGTTAGAGCAGAGTGGCTGTGCCCTGAGGATTAGCAAGAGAAAAGGGGGAAAACCAAAGTGGGAACCAGATTATCCAGGGGCAATCTAAAACATGTTTCTTAAATAAACTTTGGGGAGGCCATAGGTCTTTGTCTTGATACTGAAAGAAATTAAAGCAAGAAACAGATGCATGACGTGATCTCACTTGCAGCCTGTTTCAGCAACATCATTTCTACTTTGCCTCTGTGGCTGATTTTCCTAATTTCCTCGCTGCACAAAGAAAATAAATAAATAAGTGTACTATGGTCTTATTTATCCTTCTTTGGACATTTCTTTACCAGGCAGAGGTCAATTAAGAGCACTAAACAATGACACTGTTTTCTCTGTAAACATTTTTTTCTAATAGCCTAACAAATGTAGGTCTGTGCTGCCATACTGCTGAATACCATCTTGACTTTCTAATTACAAAGAACTGTGTCTTGATAGTTACAATTACAGCTGTAACAATGATGCCAGGCCCTGAACAATACCGTTTGAGGCAAAGTGCTTATCCGAATACTCACAAATAAAGGCTTAAATTTATGCCAGAGATATAGATGGAGGTTAAACAATTGGGAGGGAGGAAAAGGTTGAAAACACTGGTTTAATGCTACAGATGTGAATTTGAATCCAATTATTCTGAAAAGAGAAAAAAAAACTTGAAAAGGTGCTGTTTTCTTCTGTTTTAGTAATCAATATGGTTAACGGGTGGTTCAACTTAGCTTGCTAATACCTCTAATTTTGATATTTGGCTACACTCTAGGGGTTGCACAGAGTCGGACACAACTGACTTGACTTAGCAGCAGCAGCAGCATTTTCAAAATATACTATCTTTGAGTAAAGTGAGTTTTTATAAGGTGCAAGTCTCATGTTAAAAGACAACCATTCTTCAGGCAGGTAACCCAAATGAAATGATACACAGTTTTTGAGCAGCTAGAGTATATGTTCAGTGCTGTTTTAATGAAGGCCCTGTAACACAGTGATCAAGCTCCCTAGGGCTTTGAAATGAGGTGTGTAGGCATTAAAAATCATGTTCTGGCTCAGTTTCCTCATCTGTAAAATGGGAATAATAATGGCAATACTAATATAATTGTTGCCACTGAGTCATAGTGAGGTTTAAAGAGTGGATATAAAGCTTGCAATATGGTGATTGCTATAGTATTTAGAATAGGGCAGCTCATGTCGTTGTTAGTGGAAAACAGACTTCAGAATAAGTTTTGCAAATCCTGGAACAGGAAAGTGAGGGTGAAATGTCTACTAAGAGGGTATCTATCTCAAGGACACTAGGGTCATTCAGTATCTCTGAGTGTATCCACAGTCTCTCCATAATACATGACCAAAGAGTGTGATTACTTCATTTAACAGTATGATCACATCAATCTTGAGTTGCATTTAGCCATTAACAGCATTTTAAAATTTCTGTTGGGAATTTTCTTTCAACTCATGGCTGAGAGTTAACATTGGGATTTATTAATGCTAATTATGTCTCCTTTTCTTTTTCTTCAAATTATCCACAATCTACTACAGAATGAAGACATAAAGTGGCCAAAACAATATAAAGACATCCATGTCCCCAACCCTGGGTGGAATAAAAATGTCATTATTTATTAGCCTTATTATTTATTTTAAAAATATCCCTAATAACTTATACTTAATTGCTTGCACTCCATACATGCCATGGCTATACCATTTATGTGTAAAAACTTACTTAGTCCTCCCATAAACTTCATAAGAGAGGAAGTATTTTCTTCATTTTATAGATGAAGAAATCAAAGCAGATATAATGTAACTTGATCAACATCAAATCATAAATGACTAGATTTTTAACTCATGAACAAATTAATGTTATGAAAATATTAATATATAAAGATTGCAAAGCAAATAAAGACTAATGCTTATTCAGTTCAGTCCAGTTCAGTTGCTCAGTCATGTCTGACTCTTTGCAACCCCATGGACTGCCCCACTTCATACCTCTCTGTCCATCAGCAACTCCTTGAGTTTACTCAAACTCAAGTCCATTGAGTCTACTCAAACTCAAGTCCATTGAGTCGGTGATGCCATCCACCCATCTCATCCTCTTCATCCCAATCTCCTCCTGCCTTCAATCTTTCTCAGTATCAGGATCTTTTCAAATGAGTCAGCTCTTTGCATCAGGTGGCCAAAGTGTTGGAGTTTCAGCTTCAATCCAGTCCTTCCAATGAATACTCAGGTTTGATTCCTTTAGGAGAGACTGGTTGTATCACCTTGCAGTCCAAGGGACTCTCAAGAGTCTTTTCCAACACCACAGTTCAAAAGCGTCAATTCTTCTGCACTCAGCTTTCTTCATAGTCCAACTCTCACATCCATACATGACTACTGGAAAACCATAGCCTTGACTAGACAGATCTTTGTTGACAAAGTAATTTCTCTGCTTTTTAATATGCTGTCTACGTTGGTCATAACTTTCCTTCCAAAGATAAGTGCCTTTTAATTTCACGGCTGCAGTCAACATTTGTGGTGATTTTGGTGCCCAAGAAAATAAAGTCAGCCACTATTTCCACTGTTTCCCCATCTATTTGCCATAAAGTGCTTATTTAACTTATATGCAGAGTACATCATAAGAAATGCTGGGCTGGATGAAGCACAAGCAGGAATCAAGATTTCCAGGAGAAATATCAATAACCTCAGATGTGCAGATGACACCACCCTTATGGCAGAAAGGGAAGAAGAACTAAAGAGCTTCTTGATGAAAGTGACAGAGGAGAGTGAAAAAGTTGGCTTAAAGCTCAACATTCAGAAAACTAAGATCATGACATCCGGTCCCATCACTTCATGACAAATAGATGGGAAAACAGTGGAAACAGTGGCTGACTTTATTTTGGGGGCTCCAAAATCACTGCAGATGGTGATTGCAGCCATGAAATTAAAAGATGCTTACTCCTTGGAAGGAAAGTTATGACCAACCTAGACAGCATATTAAAAAGCAGAGAAATTACTTTGTCAACAAAGGTCCATCTAGTCAAGGCTATGGTTTCTCAGGTAGTCATGTATGGATGTGAGAGTTGGACTATAAAGAAAGCTGAACACAGAAGAATTGATGCTTTTGAACTATGCCGTTGGAGAAGACTCTTGAGAGTCCCTTGGACTGCAAGGAGATCTGATCAGTCCATTCTAAAGGAAATGAGTCCTGGGTATTCATTGGAAGGACTTATGTTGAAGCTGAAACTCCAATACTTTGGCCACCTGATGTGAAGAGCTGACTCATTGGAAAAGACCCTGATGCTGGGAAAGATTGAAGGCAGAAGGAGAAGGGGATGACAGAGGATGATATGGTTAGATGGCTTCACTGACTCAATGGGCATGAGTTTGGGTAAACTCGAGGAGCTGGTGATGGACAGGGAGGCCTGGCATGCTGTGGTTTATGGGGTCGCAAAGAGTTGGACACGACTGAGCAACTGAACTGAACTGATGGGACACAATGCCATGATCTTAGATTTCTGAATGTTGACCTTTAAGCCAACTCTTTCACTTTCATCAAGAGGCTCTTTATTTCTTCCTCCCTTTCTTCCATAATGGTGGTGTCATCTGCATATCTGAGCCGGCAATATTGATTCCAGCTTGTGCTTCACCCAGCACAACGTTTCTCATGATGTACTCTGCATATAAATTAAATAAACAGGATGACAATATACAGCCTTGACCTACCCCTTTTCCTATTTGGAACCACTCTGTTGTTCCATGTCCAGTTCTCACTGTTGCTTCCTGACCAGCTTACAGATTTCTCAGGAGACAGGTCAAGTAGTCTGGTATTCCCATCTCTTTCAGAATTTTCCACTGTTTATTGTGAATAGATATTTTTCTGGAACTCTTTTGCTTTTTTGGTGATCCAGCAATGTGTGCAATTTGATCTCTTGTTCCTCTCCTTTTTTAAAAACCAGCTTGAACATCTGGAATTTCATGGTTCATGTACTGTTGAAGCCTGGATTGGAGGATTTTGAGCATTACTTTTCTAGGGTGAGATGAGTGCAATTGTGTGATAGTTTGAGCATTCTTTGACATTGCCTTTCTTTGGGATTGGAATAAAAACTGACCTTTTCCAGTCCTGTGGCCACTGTTAAAACATAAGGACTTAGCTGCAGATTTTGTAATGTTCAGTCTCATTATGAAGACTTCCCCTCTACTAATCATGTCCACCTCACCGGCACACAGTTGTCACAGTGAATTCCCCCAGTGTCCATCTAATCACATTATCTTTTCTGCTAAAGCTGTCCCTGGCTTCCCCATTTGTATAGGATAAAGGCCAAGTCCTTTTGCTTTGGTGCAACTGATTCCTGTGATCTCATCCTTATCTCACCTCTGAACATGCCTTCCTCACAGTCATCTTTCAAGATGAGAATTGCAGCTCTGTGAACAGACCCTGCTGCTTAACACCTTCTTGCCTTTGTCTCCAATTTCTGGCTGCCCAGGAGCAGGACAAACATCCTTTTCTTTACAGACTTGCCTTCAGCCCACCAGGTAGCATAGTCCACACCATCAACATGTGCCCCCATCGTCTCTCTAGGTTTCTGAGTCCTGATACTGCCCAATTTATTTTTTTGGTTTCCTCCCTTGATTAGACTTTCAAACTGCTACACTATAGAGAATCTGTCTTAATGGCTGTTTTGTCTCTAGCATCTAGATCCATGCAAATAAGCACTCAGTCAATACTGAGTAAATATAAAAGATTAGAAAGAAAAGGATACCAGGAGAAGAACAGAGGAAACCCCACCCAGCCTCACTGACTTGAATAGTCAGTCCAAAAAAATGTAGCTGAGCCACCACACTCTCCCTGCTTATCTACAGTAAGCATGCAGAGTATTAACCTTTCCTCTGTTCCTTCTTCTCTCTCAGTGAATTAGAGATTTGAAGATGGGCCCTCAGGGTTATATGCTTTAGAGTCTGATAGGATAAGGAGTGGATATCGGCCATTATCTTTGAGATATTGCCTTTTCAGAGACTTTATAGAGAACTCATGAGCTATCTTTCCAGGTCTTAGGTTAGCAGGGCATACAGTTGTCTCTTCAAATACATGATTGTAAGTCCATGAAACCAAAATCTATGTATAATTCATCAGGATTCAAAACTACCATGTGAACGATGCCCAGTAGCTGTCAGATTCGTGTAAGGGTTAGGCAGCATATTATTCAGAAGAGAGAGAAAGTAACCTGCTGGGTGGGTGTGATATTTTAGATCCTATGTATGCAGAGAATAATCTCATGTCCTTGCATTTCCCAGATTCACAACAGAAATGGAGCTCCATGGGAAGAAAAATTAATTCTGAAGTTTCTATCCTGCATGACAGGGCATAGGTGGTAGTACTGATCAAGATGGAAAGATGAGAATAATAGTTTGGGTTCCTTTCAGTTTGGTCATGCTCATTTTGAGACAGTTAGTGGACATTCAAAGGGAAATACTGAGTGGATAGATGGATACATGAATCTGGGGCTCAAGGGAGATATCAAGTGTAGAGATGGCATTGCAGCCGTAGGGCTGGACCTCTGAAGTACACGAAGACAGAGGAGGTGTGTAAGGCTGCAAATCAGAGCACTCAAAAATTCAGAGGTCGAGAAGAAGAGAAAAATCCAGCAAAGGAATCTAAAACATATTAATCGGTAAGATAGGGGAGAGTGAGTGATATTTAGGAAGCCAAGGCTTGAAAATTCTCAGGAGGATGTGATCAGCTGTATCCACTACTACAGCATCGTCAAGAGAGATAAGATCTGAGAATTAAACCCTGGACTGCGCAAGGTGGAAAATTCCTCAATTTAGATGACTGTGGTTGATTTCTTACAGAGTACACATTGATTGACTTTTTTCTGTTTTCATTTGTTAAGTCATCCTTCTAGCTGTTGTGCTTGCTTCTCTGAGTACCGCTCTTTCAGTCCATGCCATGAAGAGACTTCCTCATGTTTCTGGTGAGGGCTTTAAACCTCAAGGAACTGAAGCAGGGATCACACATCATTAAGAAAAGGTCAATTCTCAGGCAGAAATTGGTGTTTTTTCCTCCCATTTCCATATTACAGAGATGCCTCAGGCTTCTTGGAGTTTCTATTAAGAATTCCAATCTCCCAGCAATGGTTTTTAAATACTAGTTTTCCCTAGGACAGTTCTCTTTAGCTTGGCTCACCCACCACAATATAGTCAGGGCCCTTCAATCATGTAAAAGTCTTTTATCATTCTGACTACTCCATCCTGTACACAGTCTCTAGATTAACCTTTCCAGAATGATGCATTCATAATGATAATAGTTATCATTAATCTACTCCATCTAATTGTCCTTAATATTCTGCACATAGTAGGCACTCACATATTTCTCATGTGGTTTAAAATTAGGTAATTTTTTAAAGTGCATTCTAAGTCTCTTCCTCCTAGTTGATTAGTAAGATTCATTTTATTTTTATTCTCTGCCTAGCTATTTTTAAATATAATGAGAGAACCGTATCTCTAGAAAGTGTGTGAAAGCATTTTAATATTTTAATAATTCCATATAATTTAAAATGATCTTATCCCTCCCATACTTTACAGTAAATAATAAGCACATAGATGAAAAATATGTGTTTTGTATCAAAGGAAAGTACCGTATCTCTAGAAAGTGTGTGAAAGCATTTAATATTTTAATAATTCCATATAATTTAAAATGATCTTATCCCTCCCATACTTTACAGTAAATAATAAGCACATAGATGAAAAATATGTGTTTTGTATCAAAGGAAAGAGTTATTAAGTGTTACCAAAAGATGGAGAATATTTTTATCTTAAGTCAGCCACATAAATACCCATTAATTTTTTTAATGATTTTATTTGGTTGATGGAGTATTGCATCTCCAAATTACATAGTTTAGATTTCCCATTACACGCTCCTTATGGATCATATGTATATTCACAAAGTTATACAGAAGATTCTATTATGAGAAGAAGCCAGTTTTCATTTTCTCTGTTCTTGTTTGAAGAACCAAAACTGTTAAAGGGATAAAGCTCTCAGAAGTGCCTGTTCCAGGTTAATTGTCTCAAATTGCTCATTTAAAACACCATTATAGTATAGCAAAGCCAGTTAATCTACTCTGAAGCTTCCTTTTTTTATGACCGTAGCTACATTTGGTGAAATGGCACCTTTGGCAAACACCCAAATTGGATAAAATTGCCATTTTTCTTGGAACCTGGAAAGAATAACACATGTTTTGAAATCACTTCATATTATATAGCCCTAAATTGTAAGCTGCATGTTAGTCTTGCTCTGGAATTCACTCTCTTTGGCATTTTCTGATTTGACCCTAAATTTCCTTTGCTTTACTGATGCCAGTCAATGATGCACTTTTGCTCACAATATATAGGTAGAAATTGGGGGAAGAGTGTGAAAGAAACTGTGTGCAAGAGAAATTGTGGCAATATTTTTAAACATCACTACTGCATAAGAAAATGATGTGTCCCTGTACTGACACGTGTGCACAACTTTCAACTGATGGTACCTTTATTATTGGAAACACTGTAGTTTGAGAGCCTCTTCAGTGTCGACATAACTAGCAGGTGCTGCGATCATAATGGTAAAAACACTCACTTATTAATCAGCGCACATAATTCCTCTCTAATGCTGTCAATTTAAGATGGCAACCTTTTTTTTTTTTTTTTTGGAGTGGGGAGGAGGGTCAACAATTTAATGAATCTCGTCTGCATTTTAATTCCAGCCTAATAATCTGCCTCCGGCTCTTTTCCCTCCCTCACTCTGAGAACATTTCTCTGGATCCTGCTATTAAGCACAATGGGATATTTACCTTCCTACCTCAGTTACACATTTAGGATGGGGAAACAGCAGCTAGTCAGACCTCCAAACCCAACCAGAACTAATGTTAACCTGTCACCAGCCCTCACTGGCATCATCCTCAAATACCATCCCTCCATTTGTTTGTATAGTCTCCTCCCTCCCTGATTCTGACACTGTAGTGCTTTGCAGGTTTCTTTTATTAAACACCCCTGGGACCCAGACTCAGAAATGTGCAGTATGTTGACATAGTTAAAATAAATAAATACAACCCATTGCCAGAAATATTTAAAAATTCATCTAAATGTGCTCCTGTCAGAGATGATTTGTTTTCATCCAAACAGGGAAGACTGATGGCTTCAGGATGGACTGGGTAGAGAGAGACTCCATCTTTTCATTCACTCCTTCATTCATTCACACCTTCATTCATTTTCCTATTAAAAATCAATCCACCACCCCTGGCTCACCATGTCAAATGTAAACAGAATAGACTTTGTTATTAGGAGAGATGTGACTCCAAGTGTCTGAGCTGCAGAGTGACAGCCGGCTCCTCTCTGAATTTCAGGCAGCCTCTGTCACTTGCCTTGACAATGAAGGAAGTTAATATATTCATGACATTACCACACATGCATTCGCAATTCACAGCATATTGTATTGTTTACCCCTGTTCTTTTGTACTACTGCATGTAGTAATTTGCCTTCTAGCAACAGAAAAATTCCTCAACTTAAAATTTTACCCTCATTTTATTTACTCTTAATAGAAAAACCACTGCTTCCTGGTCCATCCGTTGTTGGCAAGACCACCTTTCTGCAGTATTGCAGACAGATAAATGTCAGATTTTACATTTTGATCAGATGTGTCTACAGTCATTTCCTATACATATTCCTCATCTTCTGCCTCCCATGCCTTCCTTCAGCAGCCGTTGTTGCCCTTCCTGTGTATTCCTAGCACATTAGGCACTAGGTGGCCTGCTTTTAAAAAGGAGAGGACAGGAGCGAGAGTGAGAGAGGTGTGGCACCGAGTAAGCATAACACCCTCACAACAGGGTCAATAGTGGGGGTAATGAAGAGCACGTGAAACTCTGCTCTTTCACCACTTACGTTCAAGATGCCAACGGTGCTCCTTGTTTTCATCCACAGTAACACTTCCTTTACTCCCCCTGGACCAGATACAGTCCATGAAATCCACACCACTTATTTAAAACTCACCTCTGGGACACTGACTACTTAGCCTCCTTGGTCTAACTTATTTTTTCTGATGGGGTGCAAACTTGTAAAAATGTTGACTACTTAGGTGGTTTTGCTAAGGTGAGTACTGGGTAGGGTGAGTTGTTAGTCTCAGATAATACACTATTGTTCTTCAGAATTTCGCTGTTGTGGACCAGAACGGAAACATGCCCTGATGGCTTAGGGCAACTTTGTAGAGATGGCTGGAGGAGGCAAGGAGTCTGGGTTAGCAAGACACAATAGCTGTTTCATTTTCTTTACAGTGATGAGCTGTCTTGCATTCCAATGCATGTCACAAAATTCCTGGGCTGAGAGAGGCCATGAGGGGGTCACTCAGTCCAATGCCCTGCCTTTGAGTGGAATTATTTTCAAAAACACTCTATGTTAAAAGTCTTCAAGACAACCTATGCCCCTCAGTCCAAATGAATGTTGAAACCCTTTCTTAAACTAGACACGATTTCGTCTGCAATTTAAAAGCATCTCCTGTTCTGTTAGAGAGAAAGCATTTGGTTGTTCTTTATATTCAAACACTTTTCACACTTAAGAATTATAATTGAGCTACATTCTCTCAAATTCTGCTGCTTAAGAGTAGGCTATATAATTCAGTTGCTTTTGCAACCTTCTAGTTCCTTTGTACTAGTTACTTATTGTTTTCATCTATGTATGTTTATCCAATTAACTTGCAAACTCCTATTATTCAGGAAGAGTCTTTTATAAACTCTTATGAAGGATAAAATAGAAGCTCGAGAGTTATGATTCTCAAACCTGGCTACATACTCAAATCACCTGGAAGGATACTTTACAATATAAACTGATTCCTGGGCTACATTCTCAGAAGTTCTGAGTTAAAGGGTCTGGGGTACAGGTGAAAAATAAAACTGAAAATGTTAGTCGCTCAGTTGTGTCCGACTCTTTGTATCTCCATGGACTATAGTCTGCCAGGCTCTTTTATCCATGGGATTCTCTAGGCAAGAATACTGAAGTGGGTAGCCATTCTCCAGGGAATCTTCCCAACCCAGCAATCAAACCTAAGTCTCCTGCACTGCAGGCAGATTCTTTACCACTGAGCCACTAGGGAAGCCCAGGGTGCAAAAGGATGTGGCAATTTATTAAAAGGTACCCAGGTAACTCTAATGTACAATGAGATTGAGAGTATAATATTTAGCAGGTTGCTTAACATCAGTAACTCTTCGTTCTTTTTATTAGATAAGAAATGTGGATAAAATAGCTTTTATAACTGTCTTTTTCTTGGAAGAGTAAAGAGTTCATGTATGTAAAAGCCTTAAGCCCAATGCTGGGACCAGAGTCTATTATCAGTAAATGTTAGCGTTGAAGTTAAGGTTATTATTTGGTCTAAAGTGACTAATATGTTATTGGAAACATAATAGGTGCTTGATAAATGTGTATTAACTAATAGCTAAGTAATGTTTAGCTAAGTAATCCACATCTACATGAAAAAAGTTTAAACAAGGTAAATATCAAAGTAATTCAAGCCAAAAATATAGTTTCAACTCACATAGCAAAATGCTTGAGAAATATGTTTTGGGACATGACTTGAATGATTGTACTTGTTCACAATTTTCTCAAAGAAAAGGGTCATAATACTTAAAGACCATAGTCAAAATATAAAGGATTACAGAAGTCTGGCAACCAGATGCTGCTAATTAAGGATATTACCAGTTATCATCAAGAGTGACAATAATAATTTTTCACATCCATTATATATCATTATAATAGACTAATCCAACAAGTTATCTGAGAAATCTAGCCACCTTTATTTTAAAGATGAGTGAGCTAAGTCTAAGAAAGACAAAATGATTGAACAATAAGTCAGTCTATCCTAAAGGAGATCAGTCCTGAGTGTTCATCGGAAGGACTGATGTTGAAGCTGAAACTCCAATACTTTGGCCAGCTGATGCAAAGAGCTGACTCATTTGAAAACACTCTGATGCTGGGAAAGATTGAAGGCGGGAGAAGCAGGAGATGACAGAGGATGAGAAGGTTTAATGGCATCACCGACTCAATGGACATGAGTTTGGATAAACTCTGGGAGTTGGTGATGAACAGGGAGGCCTGGCGTGCTGCAGTCTCTGGAGTGGCAAAGAGTCAGACACGACTGAGCAACTGAACTGAATAGTGTAAAACATATATATTATATGCATTGTCACTCTGCTTATTTAACTTATATGCATAGTATATCATGCAAAATGCCAGGCTGGATGAAGCACAAGCTGGAATCAAGGTTTCCAGGAGAAATACCTATAACCTTAGATACACAGATGATACCACCCTTATGGCAGAAAGCGAAGAAGAACTAAAGAGCCTCTTGATAAAAGTGAGAAACAAGAGTGACATAGTTGGCTTAAAATTCAACATTCAGAAAATGAATTTCATGGCATCTGGTCCCATCACTTCATGGAAAATACATGGCGAAACAATGGAATGAGGCCTGGCGTGCTGCAGTCTCTGGAGTGGCAAAGAGTCAGACACGACTGAGCAACTGAACTGAATAGTGTAAAACATATATATTATATGCATTGTCACTCTGCTTATTTAACTTATATGCATAGTATATCATGCAAAATGCCAGGCTGGATGAAGCACAAGCTGGAATCAAGGTTTCCAGGAGAAATACCTATAACCTTAGATACACAGATGATACCACCCTTATGGCAGAAAGCGAAGAAGAACTAAAGAGCCTCTTGATAAAAGTGAGAAACAAGAGTGAAATAGTTGGCTTAAAATTCAACATTCAGAAAATGAATTTCATGGCATCTGGTCCCATCACTTCATGGCAAATACATGGCGAAACAATGGAAGCAGTGAGAGACTTTATTTTCTTGGGCTCCAAAATCGCTGCAGATGGTGACTGCAGCCACAAAATTAAAAGACGCTTGCTCCTTGGAAGAAAAGCTATGATCAACCTAGACTGCATATTAAAAAGCAGAGACATTACTGACAAAGGTCTGTCTGTTCAAAGCTATAGTTTTACCAGTAGTCATGTATGGATGTGAGAGTTGGACTGTGAAGAAAGCTGAGTGCCAAAGAATTGATGCTTTTGAACTGTGGTGTTGGAGAAGGCTCTTGAGAGTCCCTTGGACTGCACAGAGATCAAACCAGTCAATCTTAAAGGAAACTAGTCCTGAATATTCATTGGAAGGACTGATGCTGTAGCTGAAACTCCAATACTTTGTCCACCTGATGCAAAGAACTGACTCATTGGAAAACACCTTGATGCTGGGAAAGATTGAAGGCAGGAGGTGGAAGGGATGACAGGGGATGAGATGCTTGGATGGCACTACTAACTTGATGGACATGAATTTGAGCAAGCTTTGGGAGTTGGTGATGGACAGGGAAGCCTGGCGTGCTGCAGTTCATGGGGTCACAAAGAGTTGGACATGAATAAGCGACTGAACTGAATGTAAAATATGATAAATTAAGATAGAACCAAACCAAAAAGCTTAGAAGCAGAGAAGGAAAGAGTTACTTCTGATGTAGATTATCAACAAAAATTTCATATATGTATGAAAAGAATGATACAGATTTAAAAAGGCAGAGAAAACTTGAACAATTTAGACAAAGGGGACAAATAGAATAAGACAAACAAGGAACTTTGTTGACTGGAGCACAATGTGCATCCAAAAGGACAATGGATGGTAATCTTGGAATGGAAGTCTTGGGTCAAAAGTTGAAAGGTATTAAAATAAGAATAGCAGAGATGTCAGGGAAGGTAGCCTATAAGCTGACACTATACTAAACATTTCTCTAGATCTTTCGTAAGACAGCTACAAGTCAAACTTTGAAAGGATCAAGCTGATTTTTTTTAAAGTACCTTAAATCTTTTGTTGTTTAGTCACTAAGTCTTGTCTAACTCTTTGTGACCGCATGGACTGTAGCCCACCAGGCTCCTCTGTCCATGTGGTTCTCTCTCTCAAGGAATATCACAGTTTTGAATTGCCTATTATGCAACCTCTGAAAACAGTTATTTTGTGTACTTTGTTCAGTGTTTTAGTTGTTTACAGTGGGCGTATTGGTTGAGTATCAATTTCTGTCATAAATCCTTGAATTTCCTTCTCTAGAGGATCTCCCCAGACCAGGGATCAAACCTGCATCTCTTGCATTGGTAGGCCGGTTGTTTGCCCTGAGCCACCAGGGAAGCCCCTACCTTAAATTAGCACTCTCCCAAAATGAAATAGTATTTTTAGAGAAGATAACAATACAATCTATACACTAAAATCATAAAAATAGCAATCTTCAACATTCAATTAAAACTCACTAAACATGTTAGTTAGCAGGAAAATAAGACCCAGAATCAAGGGGAAAATCAAGTAATATAAAAGGCCCAGTATTTATAAAATGAGGAATATCAGATAATTATTTAAAATCATTTTTAAAATATAACTGGATATTAAAGGAAAAACATAATGAGAAAATGTGGACGATATAAGAAGAATCAAATAAAAGATCTAGAGCTATAATGTATACAGTAAAGTGGTGAGCTTCCCTGGTGGCTCAGAAGGTAAAGCATCTGCCTGCAGTTTGGGAGACCTGGGTTTGATCCCTGGGTCAGGAAGATCCCCTGGAGAAGGAAATAGCAACCCACTGTGGTATGCTTGCCTGGAAAATCCAAGTTTAAAAGCATACTTATCACTGAAGAAGGAAACAACAGTGAATTTGATGACACAGCAATAGGCAAACTAAACATAGAAGGAAACATAGTTAAAGAAGACACACAGGGTGGAATGAGTGATCTGTGGGTCATTTGAAAGTGTTCTAATATAAGTAGTATTATAGTCACTAAACGCAGAAGGCAATGGCACCCCACTCCAATATTCTTGCCTGGAAAATCCCATGGATGGAGGAGCCTGGTGGGCTGCAGTCCATGGGATTGTGAAGAGTCAGACATGACTGAGTGACTTCACTTTCACTTTTCACTTTCATGCGCTGGAGAAGGAAATGGCAACCCACTCCAGTGTTCTTGCCTAGAGAATCCCAGGGGCAGTGGAGCCTGGTGGGCCGCCGTCTATGGGGTTGTATACAGTCAGACACGACTGAAGCGACTTAGCAGCAGTAGAAGCATAGTCACAAAAAGAGGATGAAAAGCTATTGATGAAATGACATAAAATTATTCAGAATTGATGTAAACAATATCAACTCAAAGATTTAAGTAGCTCAATGAATCCCAAGAAAGATAAACACAAAATCATACCTAGACACATCAGAATCAAATAAAATTAAAATTTAAAATTTAAAAGTAGCTAGAATATAAAATACTCAATAAACACTGGCAACAAAGATAAATATAAGGGCTAAATTTTAAGTACTTCAAGCAAAAGAAAAAGTAGTGCCAGAAAAAAAAATTCTTAAAAATGAATTAGAAAGACTGGGAATTAAAATATTAGGGTAACTATTAAAGAATTTTTCTTTTATTTATTTAAACAATAATTTTTAAATGCAAAAATAATAGAGTAATTGGGAATTATAAGCATGTAGAAATTAACTACATGACAAGACAAAAAATAGTACAAACAGGTTAGAAAAATATTATAATTTTTTTATACTGTACTTAAAAAGGTATAATTGAATGCACACTGGAGCAAATCAAAAATCTATCAGTTCAGTTCAGTTACTTGGTCATGTCTGACTCTTTGTGACTCCATGAACTGCAGCACCCAAGGTCTCCCTGTCCATTACCAACTCCTGGAGTTCACTCAGACTCATGTCCATCAAGTCGGTGATGCCATCCAGCCATCTCATCCTCTGTCATCCCCTTCTCCTCCTGCCCCCCATCCCTCCCAGCATCAGAGTCTTTTCCAATGAGTCAACTCTTCGCATGAGGTAGCCAAAGTACTGGAGTTTCAGCTTTAGAATGAACTGGTTGGATCTCCATGCAGTCCAAGGGACTCTCAAGAGTCTTCTCCAACACAACAATTCAAAAGCATCAGTTCTTCAGCACTCAGCTTTCTTCACAGTCCAACTCTCATATCCATACATGACCACCAGAAAAGCCATAGCCTTGACTAGATGAACATTTGTTGGCAAAGTAATATCTCTGCTTATCAATATGCTACCTAGGTTGGTCATACCTTTCCTTCCAAGGAGTAAGCATCTTTTAATTTCAGGGCTGCAATCACCATCTGCAGTAATATTAGAGCCCTAAAAATTAAAGTCTGACACTGTTTCCACTGTTTCCCCATCTATTTCCCTTTAAGTGATGGGACCAGATGCCATGATCTTTGTTTGCTGAATGTTGAGCTTTAAGCCAACTTTTTCACTCTCCTCTTTTACTTTCATCAAGAGGCTTTTTAGTTCCTCTTCACTTTCTGCCATAAGGATGGTATCATCTGCATATATGAGGTTATTGATATTTCTCCCGGGAATCTTGATTCCAGCTTGTGCTTCTTCCAGCCCAGCGTTTCTCATGATGTACTCTGCATAGAAGTTAAATAAGCAGAGTGACAATATATAGCCTTGACGTATTCCTTTTTCTATTTGGAACCAGTCTGTTTTTCCACGTCCAGTTCCAACTGTTGCTTCCTTACCTGCATATAGGTTTCTCAAGAGGCATGTCAGGTGGTCTGGTATTCCCTTCTCTTTCAGAATTTTCCAGTTTATTGTGATCCACACAGTCAAAGGCTTTGGGCAGTCAATAAAGCAGAAATAGATGGTTTTTCTGGAACTCTCTTGCTTTTTCAAAGATCCAGCAGATATTGGCAATTTGATCTTTAGTTCCTCAACCTTTTCTAAAACCAGCTTGAACATCAGGAAGTTCACGGTTCATGTATTGCTGAAGCCTGGCTTAGAAAATTTTGAGCATTACTTTACTAGTGTGTGAGATGAGTGCAGTTGTGCAATAGTTGAGCTTTCTTTGGCATTGCCTTTCTTTGGGATTGGATATCAAATCACACCAAATAATTAAGAAAAAAATTGAACAAGGAAAATACTTGAAAGCGAAAGAGAGACAAAATGGAGCACTAAAAAAATGTGTTCATGTAACTGAGAGAAGGCAAGAGAAAAAGGTAATAAACAGATAGGAGAACGTGTTTAAAAAAAAATAGCAAAATGGTGGTGGCAGTTGTTGTTTAGCCACTGTCTTGTCTGATTCTTTGTGATCCCATGAACTGCAGCACACCAGGCCTCCTTGTCCTTCACTGTCTCCTGGAGTTTGCTTACAGTCAAATTTTTGGAGTCGGTGATGTCATGTAACCATCATCCCCTGTCAGTCCCTTCTCCTGCCCTTGATTTTCCCCAGCATCAGAGTCTTTTCCAATGAGTCAGCTCTTTGTATCAGGTGGCCAGATTATCAGAGCTTCAGTATCAGTCCTTCCAATGAATATTCAGGGTTGATTTCCTTTAGTATTGACTAGTTTAATCTCCTTTCAGTCCAAGGGACTCTCAAGAGTCCTCTCCTGCACCACATTTCGAAAACATTGATTCTTTGGTGCTCAACCTTATTATGGTCCAACTCTTATATCCATACATGACCGCTGGAAAAACCATAGCTTTGACTATATGAACCTTTGTCACAAAGTGATGTCTCTGCTTTTTAATATGCTGTCTAGGTTGGTCATAGCTTTTATTCCAAGAAGCAAGCATCTTTTAATTTCATGGCTGCAGTCACCATCCACAACGATTTTAGAGCCCAAGAAAATAAAGTCTCTCACTGTTTCCATTGTTTCCCCATCTATTTGCCATGGAGTGGTGGGATCAGATGCCATGATCTTAGTTCTTTGAATATTAAGTTTTAATCCAGCTTTTTCACTCTTCTCTTTCAACTTCATCAAGAAGCTCTTTAGTTTCTCTTCACTTACTGCCATTATAGTGATAATATCACCTGCATAGCTGAGGTTGTTGATATTTCTTCTGGCAATCTCGCTTCCAGCTTGTGAGTCATCTAGTCTGGCATTTTGCATGATATAATCTGCATGTAAGTTAAATGAGCAGAGTGATGATATACAGCCTTGAAGTATGTGTTTCCCAATTTTCAACCATTCAGTTGTTCTATGTAAGGTTCTAACTGTTGCTTCTTATCCTGCACACAAGTTTCTCAGAACACAGGTAAGGTGGCCTGGTGTTCTCATGTCTTTTTCCCCCACAGTTTGTTGTTATCCACACAGTCAACAGCTTTAGTGTAATCAATGAAGCAGAAGTAGATGTTTGTTTGGAATTCCCTTGCTTTCTGTATGATCCAAAGGATGTTGGCAATTTGATCTTTTGTTCCTCTGCTTTTTCCAAATCCACCTTGTACATCTAGAAGTTCTTGCTTCACATACTGCTGAAGCCTGGCTTGAAGGATTTTGAGCATTACTTTGCTAGCATGTGAAATAAGCCCAGTGGTACAATAGTTTGCATATTTGTTGGCATTGCCCTTCTTTGGCATTGGAATGAAAACTGACCTTTTTAATCAATGAAGCAGAAGTAGATGTTTGTTTGGAATTCCCTTGCTTTCTGTATGATCCAAAGGATGTTGGCAATTTGATCTTTTGTTCCTCTGCTTTTTCCAAATCCACCTTGTACATCTAGAAGTTCTTGCTTCACATACTGCTGAAGCCTGGCTTGAAGGATTTTGAGCATTACTTTGCTAGCATGTGAAATAAGCCCAGTGGTACAATAGTTTGCATATTTGTTGGCATTGCCCTTCTTTGGCATTGGAATGAAAACTGACCTTTTCTGTCCTGTGGCCGCTGCTGAGTTTTCCAAATTTGCTGGCATATTGAGTGCAGCACTTTCACAGCACCATATTTTAGGAATTGAAATAGTTAGAATGCCTGTACCTCCATTAGCTTTGTTCATAGTAATGCCTCCTATGGCCCATTTGAGGATGGGCCATTCACATTCCAGGATGCTAGGTAAGTGACCACACCATTGTGGTTATTGGGTCGTTAAACCTTTTTTTGTGTAGTTTTTCTGTGTATTCTTGCCACCACTTCTCAATCTCCGCTGTCTCCTGTTAGGGCCCTGCCATCTATGTACTTTATTGTGCCTATCTTTACATGAAATTTTCCCTTCTTGGCTCCAATTTTCTTGAAGAGATTTCTAGTCTTCCCCATTCTATTGCTTTCCTCTATTTCTTTGTATTCTGCACTTAAGAAGGTTTTCTTATCTCTCCTTGCTATTCTCTGGAACTCTGCATTGAGTTGGGTTTATCTTTCTCTTTCTCCTTTGCCTTTTGCTCCTCTTTTCTAAGCTGTTTGTAAGGCCTCCTCAGAAATCCAGTATGCCTTCTAGCATTTCTTTTTCTTTGAGATGGTTTTGGTCACCACCTCCTGTACAAAGTTATGAACCTCCATCTATAGTTCTTCAGGCATTCTGTCTACCAGATCTCACCCCTTTAATCTATTCATCACCTCCACTGTATAATCATAAGGAATTTGATTTAGGTCATACCTGAATGGTTTAGTGGTTTTCCCTACTATCTTCAATGTAAGCCTGAATTTTGCAATAAGGAGCTCATGGTCTGAGCTATAGTCAGCTCCAGGTCTTGTTTTTGCTGACTGTATAGAGTTTCTGTGTCTTCTGCAAAGACTATAATCTGATCTTGGTACTGACCATCTGGTGATGCCCATGTGTAGTGTTGTCTCTTGTATTGTTGGAAGAAGTTGTTTGCTATTATAAATAGTTATAATGGCAATTATATTATTTATAAATTATAAATAAATATACCAGGAATTCTCTTGGTAAAACTCTGTTAGCCTTTGATTACTTCATTTGGTACTCCAGGGCCAAATTTTCCTATTACTCCAGGTATCTCTTGACTTCCTACTTTTGCAACCCTCTATGATTAAAAGTACATTTTTTGGTGTTAAATCTAGAAGTCCTTCATAGAATCGTTTGATTTCAGCTTCTTTGGCATTAGTGGTTGGGGCATAGACTTTGATTACTATGGTGTTGAATGGTTTGTTTTGGTAACAAACTGAGATCATTGTGTCATTTTTAAGATTGCACCCAAGAACTGTGTTTTGGACTCTTTTGATTACTATGCAGGGTACTCCATTTCTTCTAAGGGACTTTTGCCCACAGTAGTAGATACAATGATTATCTGAGTTAAATTTGCCCATTTATGTCCATTTTAGTTCATTGATTCCTAAAATATCAATGTTCACTCTTTTTATCTCCTTCTTGAACATGTCCAATTTGCCTTGATTCATGGACCTAACATTCCAGGTTCCTAAGCAGTATTGTTCTTTTCAGCACTGGACTTTACTTTCATCACCAGACGTATGCACAGCTGAGTGTCATTTCTGCTTTGGCCCAGCCTCTTCATTCTTTCTGGAGCTATTTCTCCACTCTTCCCCAGTGGCATTTTGGAACCCTAGTGACTTGGGGGGCTCATCTTCTGGTGTTACATCTTTTTGCCTTTTAATACTATTTATGGGGTTCTCAACTTAAACCCATCTACAGTTAATCCCCTATACACAACAAGTCCAATTCAGAGAGCACATTTGTAAGTCTAATTTGTTCATAAGTTCAGCAAAATTAGCTTAGGTACACAACTAACAACATCAGCTATATAGTACTGTACTGTAGTAGGTTTGCAACAATTTTTACACTAATAATACATTAAAAACACAAAAATAATATTTAATACATTATAGTAAAACACCTAGAAAAATATAGTAGTACTAGCTATATATCCACTGCTCTTATGCTTGCTTCTGGACATCTTAGGCTTGAAATAAAGATACTGTACTACTGTAGTCTGTACAGAACTATATAGTGCACAAAAGCAGGACCATTTGTAGAGGATGGATGCACATGTCAGTGTGCACCAAACATGTGAACTGACTTACATGATTGGATATGCAAATGCACGATCACATCTTTGAAAGTTGACAACTTGAAAGTTTGTATGTAGGAGACTTATTGTATAACAATAATTATATTAAAAATTAATGGCTTGGCACTATAAATATAAATATAGACAGATTAGATAACCAAAGGTAAGCCATATGCTATGTAGAGAAATAGATATTAAATGAAAAAATTGAGATAGGACAAAATTCATAAGATGAGAAAGGTATGGTATGCAATCACCAATCTAAAGAAAGCTACAGTGCCTATATTAATACCAGACAAAATTGGGTTTAGCCAAGGAATAGCCTAGAGGTAAAGAGGAATGTTTCTTAAGCTAAGTGGTAAATTCTTTAAGAAGATATAAGAATCCTACATACGTATGCAATTATAACAGAACATCAAAAATGTCACAGAACTACAATAAGAAATAGACAATTTCACAATTCAGTTGAAAATTTCAACACCCCCTCTCAGTTTAACAGAAGAAATAGATCGCAAATCTATCAACCACCATGACCTAATTAACATTTATATAGCATCACACGTGGCAACAGTTTAGTGAGGCTCTTAGCAAATTATCATAGTCCTGACTGGAGTTATACAGGTTGTATTATTGCAAACAGAATAAGACTGTCAACTGCAGGAAGAGTCAGACAATGTTGAATACACCAGTGGACTGACACCAGCCCCAGGACTCCATGGACCCCCTACGCTGACATGCTAGAACTTGGGCCTACCAACTAGTGGGCTAGCATTCACCACATTCAGGAAGGCCTGGCAACCAGCTGGGCCAGGAACCAGCCTTGCCTACCAGCACACCTACCAAAACAGAATGACCTATGCAGCTCCAGGAGATCTTCCTTGACCCAGGGATTGAACCCAGGTCTCCAGCACTATAGGCAGACACTTTACTGTCTGAGCCAAAGAATTTTAACAGCACAAAGAGAAAAGCAACTGTTTACGATTATATACAGGGACTTCCCTGATGGTCCACTGCAATCTGCCTTACAATACAGGGGATGCTGGTTTGATCCCTAGTAAGGGAACTAGGGATCAGGCTGTAGAGCAACTAAGCCTATGTGCTGTAAGTAATGAAGCCCACATGCCACAACTAGAGAATCTGTGTGCTGCAACCAAAGATGTACATGATGCACCAGAGATCCCACGTGCTGCAACTAAGACCCGACCAGCCAAATAAATAAATAAATATTTTTTAAAATAGTTGCATACAAGAGGACTCCTTGTAAGTACGATCATTGTTTGACTTTTCAGCAGAAAATTTGTAGGCCAGAAGGGAGTGGCATATTCAAAATAATGAAGAGGAAAAAAAAATGCAACCAAGAATATTCTATCAGATAAGGCTATCTTTCAAACTTGAAGGAGAGAGAATGAATTTTACAGACAAACAAAAGCAAAATGAGTTTGGCATCACTAAACTAGCTTTGCAAGAAATGTAAAGGGACTTCTCTAAGTGGAAATGAAAAGGTCACAGCTAGAAATATGAAAATTGTGAAAGAAAAACACTTATTGGTAATTGCAAGCATATATTAAGGTTAGTAGATGAGCCACTTATAAAGCTAATATGAAAGTTAAAAAACATAAGAATATTCTAACATATAAAATATGTAGTTAAGAAACACACACACACACACGAAGATGTAAAATATGTTGTCATGTGTAACAAAAAGAATAAAATACCTAGAAGTAAATGCAATCAGGAGGAAAAAGATATGCAGCCAGGAAACTGTAAGACACTGATGTGAGACACTGAAGATGACTAAGCACAAAAATATACCAAGCTTGTGAACTGAAAAAAATTAATATTGTTAAAAGAATTATACTACCCAAGGCAATCTACATTTTTAATGCAGTCTTTGTCAAAAATATTAATGCCAGTTTTCACAGAACTAGAACAAATAATTCTAATATTTTAATGGAAATATAAAACACCCCAAAGAGCCAAAAATGTTGGAAAAGAACAGAGCTGAAGGAGTCATACTCCCTGACTTCAGACTATACTACAAAGCTACAGTGATGAAAGCACTATCAGTTCAGTCGCTCAGTTGTGCCCAACTCTTTACAGCCCCATGGATGCAGCATGTGAGGCTTCCCTGTCCATCACCAACTCCCAAAGCTTGCTCAAACTCACATCCATTGAGTCAGTGATGCCATCTAACCATCTCATCCTCTGTTGTCCCCTTCTCCTTCTGCCATCAATCTTTCCCAGCATCAGGATCTTTTCCAATGAGTTAGTTCTTCATGTCAGGTGGACAAAGTGTTGGAGTTTCAGCTTCAGCATCAGTCCTTCCAATGAATATTCAGGACTGATTTCTTTTAAGATTGACTGGTTTGATCTCTGTGCAGTCCAAGGGACTCAAGAGTCTTCTCCAACACCACATTTCAAAAGCATCAATTCTTTGGCACTCAGCTTTCTCTATAGCCCAACGCTCACATCCGTACATGACTACTGGAAAAACTATAGCTTTGAATAGACAGACCTTTGTCAGCAAAGTAATATATCTGCTTTTTAATATGCTGTCTAGGTTGGTCATAGCTTTTCTTCCAAGGAGCAAGCATCTTTTAATTTTGTGGCTGCAGTCACCATCTGCAGTGATTTTGGAGCCTCCCAAATAAAGTCACTGTTTCCATTGTTTTGCCATCCATTTGCCATGAAGTGATGGGGCCGGATGCTATGATCTTGGTTTTCAGAATGTTGAGCTTTAAGCCAATGTTTTAACTCTCTTCTTTCATTTTTATCAAGAGGCTCTTTAGTTCCTCTTCACTTTCTGCCGTAAGGATGATGTCATGTGTATATATGAGGTTACTGACATTTCTCTTGGCAATCTTTTTTCCATCTTGTGCTTCATCCAGCCAGGCATTTCACATGATGTACTCTGCATATAAGTTAAATAAGCAGGGGGTGACATTATACAGCCTTGATGTACTCCTTTCCCAATTTGGACCCAGTCCATTTTTCCACATCCTGTTCAGTTGCTTCTTAACCTACATACAGATTTCTCAGGAGATAAGTAAGGTGGTCTGGTATTCCCATCTCTTGAAGAATTTTCCACAGTTTATTGTGATCTACACAGCCAAAGACTTTGGCATAATCAATAAAGCTGAAATAGGTGTTTTGTTTGAATTCTCTATGATCCAACAGATGTTGGCAATTTGATCTCTGGTTGCTCTGCCTTTTCTAAACCAGTTTGAACATCTGGAATTTCACACTCCACATCCTGTTGAAGCCTGGCTTGGAGAATTTTGAGCATTACTTTGATAGTGTGTGAGTTGAGTGCAATTGTGTGGTAGTCTGAGCATTCTTTGCCATTGCCCTTTTTTGGGATTGGAATGCAAACTGACCTTTTCCAGTCCTGTGGCCACTGTTGAGTTTTCCAAATTTGCTGGCATACTGAGTGCGTTGGTAAAGCATATTGAATACTTTACCAGCATTATCTTTTAGGATTTGATTATCTTCACTGGCTTTGTTTGCAGTGATGCTTCCTATGGTCCAGTTAACTTCACATTCCAGAATGTCTGGCTCTAGGAGAGTGATCACACCATCATGGTTATCTGGATCATGAAGATCTTTTTTGTATAGTTCTTCTGTGTACTCCTGCCACCTCTTCTTAATATCCTCTGCTTCTGTTAGGTCCATACCTTTTCTGTTCTTTATTGTGCCCATCTTTGCATGAAAGCTTCCCTTGGTATCTCTGATTTTCTTGAAGAGATATCTAGTCTTTCCCCATGTTATTGTATATTGAAAACAGTATAGTACTGGGGAAAAAAAAACAGACATATAGATCAATGGAGCAGAATAGGTATGTCAGAAGTAAACAGATGTTTATATGGTCAATTAGTCTATGACAAAGGAGGCAAGAATGTACAATGGGATAAAGACAGTCTCTTCAGTAAATGGTGTTGGAAAAACTTGTCAGCTTACATGCAAAAGCATCAAACTGGACTCACACCATGTATAAAAATAAAGTCAAATGTATTAAAGACTTAAATGTAGATTGCAGCCATAAAATTCTCAGAAGAAACTTTGTAAGCATGCACTTTGGTATTGGTGTTAGTGATATTATTTTGGATATGTGTCTTCAGGCAAGGAAACAAAAGCAAAGTTAAATATCAGATTATATAAAACAAACAAGCAAAAAGCCTTTACATAGTTTAGGAAACTCTTAACAAAACTTAATGCTACCTATATAGTGGGAGAAGATATTTTCAAATGATAAGAGGTTAGTATCCAAACTATACAACTCAACATCTAAAAAACAACCCAATTAAAAAACAGGCAGAGGATCTGAATATACAGCTGTCCAAAGTAGGCTCCAAGATGGCCAATAGGCACCTGAAAAATTGCTCAACATCATAAATCATGGAAATATAAATCTAATTACTATGAGATATCCCCTTACATGTACTGAATGACTATTATCAAAAATAGCAAGTGTTGGTAAGGATATGGAGAAAAGAAAACTCTGTGTACAGCTGATAGGAGCAGCCATTATGGAAAAAAGTATGAAGTTTCTTCAGAACAATTAAAAATAGAACTGATACATGATCTAGCAATTGCAATTATGGGTATTAATCCAAAGAAACAAAAGTGGTAATTTGAAATTATATATGCACTTCAAGGGTCATTGCAGCATTATTTATAGTAGCCAAGATATGTAAGCAATCTTAGTGTGCATAGACAGACAAATGGAAAAGGAAGATGTAACACATATAAAATGGACTACTCAGTTCAGTTCAGTTCAGTCGCTCAGTCGTGTCCGACTCTTTGTGACCCCATGAATCGCAGCACGCCAGGCCTCCCTGTCCATCACCATCTCCCAGAGTTCACTCAGACTCACGTCCATTGAGTCTGTGATGCCATCCAGCCATCTCATACTCAGTCGTCCCCTTCTCCTCCTGCCCCCAGTACCTCCCAGCATCAGAGTCTTTTCCAATGACTCAGCTCTTCTCACTGAGGTGGCCAAAGTCTGGAGTTTCAGCTTTACCATCATTCCTTCCAAAGAAATCCCAGGACTGATCTCCTTCAGAATGGACAGGTTGTATCTCGTTGCAGTCCAAGGGACTCTCAAGAGTCTTCTCCAACACCACAG
The DNA here is from genome assembly GCA_006408675.1 of Madoqua kirkii. NCBI lineage: Eukaryota > Metazoa > Chordata > Mammalia > Artiodactyla > Bovidae > Madoqua > Madoqua kirkii. The sequence continues at coordinate 25,372 of SJYC01136284.1, forward strand.
TTCAAAAGCATCAATTCTTCGGCATTCAGCTTTCTTCACAGTCCAACTTTCACATCATACATGACCATAGGAGAAACCATAGCCTTGACTAGATGGACCTTAGTCGGCAAAGTAATGTCTCTGCTTTTGAATATACTATCTAGGTTGGTCATAACTTTTCTTCCAAGGAGCAAGCGTCTCTTAATTTCATGGCTGCAGTCACCATCTGCAGTGATTTTGGAGCCCCCAAAAATAAAGTCTGACACTGTTTCCCCATCTATTTCCCATGAAGTGATGGAACTGGATGCCATGATCTTCGTATTCTGAATGTTGAGCTTTAAGCCAACTTTTCACTCTCCTCTTTCACTTTCATCAAGAGGTTATTTAGTTCCTCTTCACTTTCTGCCATAAGGGTGGTGTCATCTGCTTATCTGAGGTTATTGATATTTCTCCCGGCAATCTTGATTGAAATCTTGCCATTTGTAGTAACAACATGGGTGAATCTTGAGGGTATTATCCTAAGTGAAATAAGTCAGACAGTGAAAGACAAATGTATGCTCTTGATTGTGTGTAGAATCTAAAACAAACAAAACAAAACAACAAACAAAATGAAAACAGACTCTTAGATACATAGAACAAATGGGTTGTGCCAGAAGGAATGATTGGAGGTGGGTGAAATAGTTGAATAGAACTGAGAGGTACACGTTTCCAGTTATACAATAAATAAGTAACAGGGAAATAATAAGGAATATTATTAATAAAGAATATGACCTTATTTCATTATATGACCATAAGGAATGTAGTCAATAATACCATAATAATTTGTATGGGGACAGCTGGTTATTAGACTTATTGTGGTGATCATTTCATAACATATGCACATGTAAATCATTATGTAGTATACCTGGAACTAATATAATGTAGTACATCAATTATAATTCAATAAAAAAGAGACTTCCTCAATAGGAGGGACACATACACACTTTAACACACATACACAAACATACAAAATACACAAAATCACCAAAAAGAAACCAAGATCAATTGGACTTCATAATAATTTAAGCTTTGTCACTTGAAAAGCACCATTAAGAACATAAGCCAGCAAACAGACTGAAAAATATTTGTAATACATATATCTGAAAAAGTAATTTGTGTCAAAAATGTATAAAGTGATCTTCCAACTCAGTTATAATAAGACAAACCAGTGTAAAAAGTGGGCAAAATATTTGATCAAACACTTAGCAAAAGAAAATGTGCAGGGCTTTCTGGTGGTCCAGTGGTTAAGACTTTACCTTCCAGTGCAGGGGTGCTCATTTGATCCCTGGTCAAAGAGTTAAGATCCCACATGTCCACATCCAAAAAAACCAGAAAACAGAAACCAGAAACAATACTGTAACAAATTCAATATTGTTGTTCAGTTGCTAAGTCCTACTGGACTCTTCAGCTCCACGGACTGCAGCACACCAGTCTTCCCTGTCCATCATCAACTCACAAAGTTTACTCAAACTCATGTCCATTAAGTCGGTGATGTCATCCAACCATCTCATCCTCCGTCGTCCCCTTCTCCTCCTGCACTCAATCTTTCCCAGCATTAGTGTCTTTTCCAGTGAGTCAGTTCTTCCTATCAGGTGGCCAAAGTATTGGAGCTTCAGCATCAGTCCTTCCAATGAATATTCAGGGTTGATTTTCTTTAGGATTGACTGGTTGGATCTCCTTGCTTTCCAAAGGTCTCTCAAAGAGTCTTCTTCAGCGCCACAATTCAAAAACATCAATTCTTCAGTGCTCAGCCTTCTTTATGGTCCAAATCTCCAATCTGTGCATGACTACTGGAAAAACCATTGACTATATAGACCTTTGTCACAAAGTGATGTCTCTGCCTTTGAATACACTGTCTAGGTTTGTCATGGCTTTCCTTCCAAGGAGCAGACATCTTTTAATTTCATGGCTGCAGTCACCATCCACAACGATTTTGGAGCTCAAGAAAATAAAGTCTGTCACTGTTTCTATTGTTTCCCCACCTATTTGCCATGAACTGATGGGGCCAGATGCCATGATCTTAGTTTTTTGAATGTTGAGTTTTAAGCCAGCGTTTTCACCCTTCTCTTTCACCTTCATCAAGAGGCTCTTTAGTTGCTCTTTGCTTCCTGCCTTTAGAATGGTGTCATCTGTATATCCGAAGTTGTTGATATTTCTCCTGGCAATCTTGATTTCAGCTTGTGATTCATCCAGCCTGGCATTTTGTATGATGTACTCTGCATATAAGTTAAATGAGTGGGGTGACAATATACAGCCTTGATATGCTCTTTTCCCAGTTTTGAACCATGTCCTCTTCTAATTGTTGCTTCTTGTCCCACGTACACATTTCTCAGGACACAGGTAAGTTGGTCTGGTATTTCCATCTCTTTAAGAATTTTCCATAGTTTGTTGTTATCCACACAGTCAAGGGCTTTGTAGTCAGGGAAGCAGGAGTAGATATTTTTTCTGGAATTATCTTGCTTTTTTTCTGATCCAGTGGATGTTGGCAATTTGATCTCTAGTTCTTCTGCCTTTTCTAAATCCAGCTTGTACATCTTAAAGTTCTTGGTTCAAGTACTTCTGAAGCCACCTTGTAGGATTTTCAGTACTACCTTTCTAGTATGTGAATTGAGGGCAACAGAGTCAATGAAGACTTTAATAATGACACAAAAAAATCTTTTAAAAATGTGCAAATGGCCAATAAGCACATGCAAAATGGTCAGCATCATTGGTTCTCAAAGAAACATAAAACCATAACTGATTACCTGTATACATCTGTTACAATGGCTAAAATTTAAAATGTTGACAATACCAATTGATGAGGGTGTGGAATACTAGACTGAAACTCTTATTGCTAATGGTCAAATAAAATTGTACAACCATTTTGAAAAGTAGCACAATTGTTTATTATAAAATTAAACATACACTTAACTCTGTGATCAAATGATTCTTTTGAAATTGTTTACCTAAGAGAAATGAAATATATTTCTACAAAAAAGACTTGTAATTGAATCGTCATAGCAAATTTCTTCATAATACCTTAAAACTGGAAATAGTCCAAATGTCAATTCACAGTTGAATGTATAAACTGTTGTGTGCTTTTCATTCAAGGGAGTACTATTCAGCAATAAAAAGAAAGGTTACTGATATATTCAACACAAATATTATGCTGTGTTACAGAAGCAAAGAGTTGTATGTTATAGAATTTATTTTATATGAAATTCTGAGACAGGAAAAAATAATCTATAGTAACTGAAAACAGATTAGTGGTTGCATGGAAACTGGGCCAGTTGAGTGGAGTGAGGACAGATATTGACTGCAAATAGGCATAAGGGATCTTACTTGACAGAAGTTTTCTATATTTTGACTGTGATAAATGTACACATATAGCAAAACTCTTCAAACTGTTCACATTAAATGGGTGCATTTTATTTTATGTAAATTATACATTGATTGAATAGGCCCTGCTAATTTTAAAGACTCATAAACATCTAGTAATCAGTTAGGTTTAGAAAGATATTTTTGACCATAAGAAGCAAACAGTTTCTGAACTGATAGACTTTAGGAAGCTTCTTAAAATTTTCCCAATAACTAAATAAATGAGTGTGACAGAATGATATTCTTACTCCAGTAGTTTTTTGAAATAACTAATCTAAAAAAAAAATAACTGATCTATGTTCTTTATGTTGGAGTTTTGTTTAGAAAATTAGGGCTTCCCAGGTGGCTCAGTGGTAAAGAATTCATGTGCAATGCAGGAAATGAATGTTCAGTCCCTGGGTAGGGAAGATCCTTTGAAGGAGGGCATGGCAGCCCACTCCAGTATCCATGCCTGGGGAAAATCCCATGGACAGAGGAGCCTGGTTGGCCCTAGACCATGGGGTTGCAGAGAGTCAGACATGACATAGTGACTGAGCACACACATGCACACACACACACACACACGTTTTTGTGTATATTTATGTAAACAAAAATAATAAGAGAAAAAGACCAAACCTGGAACAGAAGGGAGAGGTGTATCCTGCAGATCCTAGAGAAACCAAGAAATAAGACATAAAGAGTCCCGTGATGCTTGGTGACCTTGGAGTATTTGCTAACTATTAAGTCTCAGTGGTGCCTGAAAGAAATCTACTTTTAGATGTCAATGAGAGGCTTTGCATGAAGTACATAATAAGTCTACCTTAGTGCTTTATACACAATAGTTATTATTTTTAAAAACCTAGGACTTCTTTTGGAAAGGAGATGGAAACAGGAGGGAAGAGAAGGGAAGATGAAGATATCAGAGAAAGTTTCAGAGAATGAAGCATGGTGACAGATGGAGAGGAGGAAAGATTATGGAGGTTGTACCAGATGGCCTCTGCTTTTTCAGTAAAGTAGGAAGGAAGGTCATCTGTTCAGAGTGAGGACGGCATGGTTGAGAATGAGGCATAAAAAAAAAATGTAGAAAAATGTTAGAATACTTTTTTTTTTTTCTCCCGAGAGGAACAGGATATATAGTTCAGAGAGGCATAAGATAAGATCATGAGGAATAAATGCTTAAAAGTGAAGCTAGGAAACAGAGTTTAGCAGACCCAATAGCAACTTTCTGGTAAGCTTATCTGGCAAAGCTTGGCAGCTTGAGAATGAGTAAATAGCCTACAAATGGTAAAGTAACTTATGTTGGGGATATGACATACTTTAGGGTACTACAAAGAGTGTTACTAGTGTGTTAGAAAGGATCACATGAAAATAACTAACTTAGAGTCCTGAGGCCTGGGGAAGGCCCCTGAAGCTGAAGGTAGGGTGAAGAACTGAGATAACTGAGACTGAGTATACAGTGGCCATTATAAATGAAAAGTAGATGCAGGAAATCTAAAGAATGGATTAGCTAGAAGGTAAGGTGGTTGTAGTGAGCAAGAGGAGCTCTGAAATATGGATTATTAAAGTTGAGTCAGTCTTAAAAGAAGGTGAATCAAAACTGGTATAAGCAGAAAGGTGCAAGAAGGGTATTAATATCAAGACCATTAGAGTTGAGAGCGTTAAGAAAATTGTACAAAAGTGGTAAGATATACTCAGGTTCTGCTTTAAACAACCATATCCACTTACCTGCTAGGTTATTTTTTTCTACTTCAACAGTGCTATTATAATACTTCAGGTAATTCATTATATTTTTAGCTTTATGGAGGTATAATTTATATTCAAAAACTTACACAATTAATGTACACATGGGTTTCCCAGGTGGCTCAGTGGGTAAAGAATCTGCCTGCGATGCATGAGTCTCAGGAGACATGGGTCAGTCCCCAGGTTGGGAAGATCCCCTGGAGGAGGAAATGGTAACTCACTCCAGTATTCTTGCCTGGAGAATCCAATGGACAGAAGAGCCTGGTAGGCTACAGTCCAGGGGGTCACAGAGTCAGACACAACTGAAGGGACTAAGCACACAATGTATATATCTTGATGAGCTTAAATTTATTATTTTCTGAACAGGTCTGAAGCCAAGCCAGATGGAACCTGAGTCCTGCTGAGTGCAGCATTTATTAATTTATTAATAGAACCTAGGACAGACCCATTTCACTTCTGAAATCTTAAACAGAGCTGAGTTCTCTGTCAGGCACAGTGCTAGGGTTGATCATGATATTAGGGATCCATGAAAGTTTTTAATTTCTTTTAAAATAAATGAATATGATAGTAGTAAAAGTAATATATTATGATGAATCCAGCCTGCATTATATTTATCTTCATACTATCTGAGTTGTAAAATATAGTCTTTAGTGGGGCTTTGTTTGTTCATTTGTTTCCTGGAAGAAAGGACTCACAAGAAGCAAAATTGCCCAAAGATCACAAAAGTCATAACACAGCCCTGGGTGTCATCATGGACAGCTTTCATTCTACCTCTCAAAATTGTCTTAGTTTCATTGATAAAATTGTATGGTGACCCTCCAAATAAGAAAGAGGAAAGGAAAACTGAGGAGGTGCTGGGAGACAGAAACTCTCAAATCCAAAATGAAATACAGATAAAGGTCAATTTCGGACAGATAGCCATGATAATAAGTCATTTGTAAACAGTCATTTGTAAACTCTCTGTGAGCTTGTCTGACTCTGAGGTCTCGCTTCCATTCTTATAATTATTCTAAGATAAGCCAGCTCACCCTCCAGAACACTGAAAAGTAGAAATGAAAGAAGCAGCATGGAGATACTGACTCTATCTATCCACCAGTTTGCAAAAACGCTCCCTTCGCCCTGATCTGCGCCCACCTACCGCCTTTCTCACTGTCTCTGTGTCCCAGGTTACCAAATTTTGTTAGTGTTATTTTTGAAAATGTGCTGATTGCCTCTGCCACAAATTCGTGTTGTCCAACCACTCACTGTGGCTCAGCAATCCTTTTCATCTCTTGTTAACTCTGTTTACTCCTCCCCCCGCCAGTGAATGGCTTGGCGTGGAGTAGAATGAGAAACAAGTCAGTCTTTGACTCACTCAGCAAGTCTCTGTTGAGGACCTGCAGCAGTGCCCAGGACCACACCAGCTCTGTCATAGACCTGCCCTCAAATTGCTTATGATATAGAGGGGAAAACAACGTGATTCACCAATTCTTGTTTCATGCCTACTATGTGCCAAGCAAGATAATGAACACCGAAGTATCAAAACGATGGATGTGATGAAAAGCTCACTTTTCAAAATATGTAAATGGATCACTACCAAGCCAAATGCTGCCTTGCTCTAATTGGAGGGTGGGGAGCTGATGACGCTGAGTTCACCTCAGGGCAGACTACAGCTCTGCCAGTGTAGCCCACTCTCCACCAGGACATCTCTTTGCTCTTCATTTGGACCTCTTCCCATCTGCAGACATTTCTACGTTAAAACCAAAGTGAATACAAGCTTATATTTAAAACATTAAAACTCTTGGCTGAAACAACTAGCCAGAGCGTGTTGTTCCTTAGTTAGGAGCTGTCAGAATCACTTAAAAACAAAGCTGAGCAAAGTGTTAAATAAACGTATGAGAAGAGCAGAGGGCCAGTTCAACTATCACCAGGTAATCCGAATACACTGTGGATATAGGGAGAGTGCATCTGCAGACTCTTGAGAGACCACAGTGCTCATTAGCTTTTTAATCTTACCCCAGTAAGGATGGAATTCTTCCTGTTACTGAGAGACACAAGGAAACCATTATTTCTTTGTAAAGACAAATATCTATTTCAGTAAGTAATTTAAAGCACACATACTGTAGAGAACATGTGTGGATACTTGGCATAGAGCTGGAAGTACCAATAAAATAACTTCCTTAGGTGGTCTCTTTTAGACTAAAAGACAGAAGTAACAATGTCTCCTTTCTCATATTTGCCATATTATGGTTGTTAAAAGTTGATCAACTGTTGGAAATAAAGCAAGCTTATGGATATAAAATAAGGGAAGGAGGATAAGAGAAATTGATCACCTTTTGCTGCGACTCTTGCTTAGAATATCATCAGTATTTATCTACCACTATTGATGTCAGCCTGGCTAATGACTCTGTCCTTCATTATTTAGATATGGCTATACCTGAATACAGAGAAGGCAATGGCACCCTACTCCAGTACTCTTGACTGAAAAATCCCATGGACGGAGGAGCCTGGTAGGCTGCAGTCATGGGGTCGCTAAGAGTCAACAGGACTGAGCAACTTCACTTTCACTTTTCACTTTCATGCATTGGAGAAGGAAATGGCAACCCACTCCAGTATTCTTGCCTGGAGGATCACAGGGATGGGGGAACCTGGTGGGCTGCCGTCTATGGGGTCGCACAGAGTCAGACACGCCTGAAGTGACTTAGCAGCAGCAGCATACCTGAATAACCCTGGGATTGTCTCAGTTGTATATTTGGCTTTGAAACTGATGATGTATCCTATAAAAAATGCATTTATATCTTTAAACGGCTATTATCTTGTGACTTGTTTGTGAGGTTAAAAGAAGATTGGCATTGGTCATTTTGAGGTACAAAGAATAACTTCATTCTAGAAACCATACCTCTTGGCACCTGTCCATGATCCTGGCATCATGCTGGCCAAAGGATAGATGCATTCAGTATTCATATGTATAATCAGAGCAAGGGGCTGGCTGTTGCGATGGAAGAATCCTTATCTGTCCTTGTCATTACCTTCATGGAGCTCACTATAACTTTGGGTAGTAGATACAACATAAAAAAAAAAAAAGCAAATTTAATATCAACTAGTAGAACCAGATCTGGGAGAAGAAAACTTAAGAGTGTTGAATCTCATGTGTGTGCCTAGCACTCTACCTGGTTCCTGATAGGTATTCAGGAAATATTTGTTAAATGAATGAATAAATATCTTCTATATCCCAGATGATATCTCTGAGCTATGTTATTTGGATCTCCATTGGTAAGAATGAGGCCTCAAGATTCTCAACCATTTTTCTTCCTGGAAAATTGTCTTTTAAATACATAGAGTTTAACAAATGAGTATCGGAATAATCAAATCTGCTTGCCTCTATGTCCAAGGAGGTTTCTGAGACACAAGATTCTCCCATGTGTTAGAGGTAAGGATTTCCAGGGAAGACTTTTTAATAGATTTTTATATCTCACTACTATGCATAGACCTTGCCACTGTTTAAATATATGGTATCCTTCAGGGACTCTTCATATTAGCTTCCAAATCATCAAATATAATTTCACAAAAATTCCTTTTCCCTCATTTGTGACTGTTTCAGTGTATTGTCTTCTGATCAAGTTAAATAGTTCCTCTCCTCCCTTGGCTTTTCTACCTTTGAAATTTTTGTAGGCTATAATTATTCCTCATCTTGGCAATGGCTTCAATGAATTATCAATTTTCTTTAATCCACCCAGATAACTGGATTCTTCTATGGACTTAATCATCTTGCTGCTCTTGCCTGGAGTTCTTTTCATTGCTGTTCATTTGTTCTGAAAGGAGATGCCTCAAACTGAACTCTGCACTCTGGTGAGATTTTTAAGGAGCAGATGTTCTTTTGGTATCCCTATGATGCAATTTTATTGCTATGTGGCTTTTATGACATGATCAACAACTTGTGTTTTCTCCAAAACTGTGCCTAAAGCTTTGCAAACCTTTACTTTCACTTTTGGGCTTCACTTTATTTGCCTTTTCTGAAGAGAGAGAGAGATTTGCGAGAAAGGAGGAGGGAGATTGCCCACAAGTGTTTATGAGATATAAGACAGAAATGTCGACATATTTGCATTTCCAGGGGGGTTATTAGGGGAAGGGCAAGATACATAAAATAAATAAGCTAAAAGTATATCTTTTACAGCATAAGCAAATACAGCCAATATCTTATAATAAATAAAATACAATATGAATAGAATATAGTCTTTAAAAATTGTGTATTACTATGTTGTGCATTTAAAACATATTGTACATCAACTATATCTTAATTAAAAATTAAATTAGAAAAAGAAGAGTAGATAAGCTCCCCATTGTTGTTGTTTAGTCACTAACTCATGTCTGACTCTTTAGACCCCATGGACTGTAGCCCACCAGGCTCCTCTGTTCATGAGATTTCCCAGGCAAGAGTACCGGAATGGGTTGAAAAAGAAGAGCAGAAAATGGTTTCTTTGGATCCAATTCATTGGAGTTTATACTATCCAACTTCACAATCTTAAGAGCCCTTACTCACTTAGTAGTCTATAGAAATGTTTAATAGATAATGCCTAATCTTTGCAACCCCATGGACTATACAGTCTTGGAATTCTCCAAGCCAGAATATTGGAGTGGGTAACTGTTCCCTTCTCCAGGGAATCATCCCAACCCAGGGATCAAACCCAGGTCTCCTACATTGCAGGAGGCTTATCAGCTGAATAACTAGGGAAGCCCAAGAATACTGGAGTGGATAACCTATCCCTTCTCCAGCAGATCTTCCTGACCCAGGAATCAAACCTGGGTGCAGGGGTCTCCCACATTGCAAGCAGATTCTTTACCAGCTGGGCTACCAGAGAAGCCCAGTTAGATAGATAGAGATATATAATATTTAATCCTATGGGACAGAATTATTCCCATTTTACAGATGATGAAACCAATCACCAGGAGAGCCCAATATCTGGCCTAATGAGGCAAGGGGCAGATCTGGGACAACCCTGGATCCCCTGATTCCCATTTCTGCTCCCATTTCTTCCCATTTGGAGCCATTTCTGCTCCAAAACAGCTGCTTCCGCCATTACAGCTGTTGCTTAGAAAAGCCAATTCCAGTTTCAGGTACTGCATATATAATAAAATATTACGATAAACTTTATGCTCAGCCTTAAATGCTAGTTGTATATTTTGTATACCTAATGCTGATTCATGGTGATGTATGGCAAAGAGAAAACAAACCACACACTATTGTAATCATTGTCTAATTAAAAATAAATATATATAAACTATATATTTTCATACCCAGAAAAAGAAGAGAAAAAAAACAAAAACTAGGAAGCTGGAGTGAAGCTAATGTTTTTCTTTGCAGAGACCCCTGTGAAAGACCCAAGTCAGGAGCCAAGACAAGTCCAGTACTCCAAGATCTCTAGTAGAGTGAGAGAGACCAAACATTACCACACTCTGTGATAATAAAACAGAACACAGCATGAAAAATGCAATGATTTACTGGGCTGAGAGTCTCCAAATTATGAATAGGTTGTGTTCCAAATGTTCTCTTAAAGGAAGTTGTTTAGAATAAAGAATGCATGTTCTCATGGGGGGAAAAAAGGCTTATAAACGAGGTTAAGAGTTTAGGTGTTTAGCCACAAAAGTTGGGCTAGACACATAGAGTGTACTAGGTGTCCCAGTGTCTCTATAGTAAAATTAAATGTGTTCTGGGATGTTGCGGACACAAATCTAAACCACAGCCCCCAAGCACACAGTGAATCAGGAGCTCTCCAGGCTCCTAGTCACCAGCATTCAGAGTGAGAAGGTGCCTGAGAAGGTTCTCCAGGGGGTTAGGACACTGAGGGCCAGAAGAAGGCCCTTAGAGAAAGGAGGAATATGACAGCTGACATTAGAAGCCACTGTGAGGGCCAGAATCTCCTGTCAGGTCAACCTGAGTAAAGGTTCTTCCTTTATTTGCTCTTGCCGGCCACCTTTGCTTTCTGCTATTAATATTTTCCATTTGTTGCTTCAAGATACCTTTGAACAGAACAGTTTGGGTTGGAATAGAGGCCCAGGGTTTCCTCCTTACATTCCATTCCTGTAGCCAGCACTAGTGATGCAAAAGGTTGGCCACACTGATACCTTTTCAGGGCCCCGGACATAAAGATCGTATCAGTGGAAGCAGTCTTTGCTCTTCTCCCCTGCTGCTCTGCCAGTGTGTGTGTGTGTTTGTGATTGTGTGTGTGTGTGTGCGCTCAGTCATTCAGTTGTATCTGACTCTCTGCAATATTATGGACTGGGCCTGCCAGGATCCTCTGTTCATGGGATTTTCCCAGCAAGAATACTGGGTGGGTTGCCATTTCCTACTCCAGCTCTACCAATATCATTCTGTAATTTAACAAAAACTTATTTAATACAGAAATTTGCAAGATACAATTGGCTAAAATATCAGTGACTTAGGTTGTGATTCTTTGGAAAACTATATCTGGTGTCATCTGGTACAAATTACCCAGATTTACATCCTTATTCTTGAGGTTATCTATTTATATCTAAATTTCTAGTGCAAGTTACCAAAGATTTCTCACATATTCTTGTAACAATGATAGGCACTGGAGAAGGACCGTCTGGTTTACAAGCTTTTTGCCATTTATTTGATAACTTAAAGAGTGAAAGTAAAAGTAATATCTACCTTAAAATGTTATTGAGAGGATTAATTGATTGGCTTTTGTAATGGACTTATCTTCATAACTACCAGGGTAAGCATTCAGTGTTTTCTTTTTTATTCTATCATTGTAATCTATGAATGGTCTGGCACCTGTTGATTTATAATGACCTCCCAAGCTCTTCCAGTGGAAGACAGAGAATGGAAAGAGGTGATTCCTCTTCTTTGTTCTAATACAGAGAGTGGCCTATCCAAGCCCAACCCCAGAGGGAATAAGTGGAGATAGTCCAAAGGCAGCAAATGGAGAAGGATGCAGCAGAGAATAATAGTGATAAACATGTACTGAGGTGGCATTGTCTGGGTTTGAACCCCTTTTCTGCCCTTAATACCTATAATGACCTTGAGCAAGTTATATAAACTCTCAGTACCTCAAATTTCTTCTTTGTAAAAAGGAGATAATCATAGGATTTACTCACAAGTTTGTTGGGAATATTAAGTGACTTAATGTATGTAAATAGAACATTTTTACCTGATATGCTATAAGTGCTATAGAAGGAAGTAAAAAAGGGGGTGATGTTCCAGATTCAGTTAATACACAGTCCTCTTCTTGAATCCCTTATTATCCAAGATGTGTTAGTGTGAAGTGTCTTTATCCAGCTTCCCCCCCCCCAATAATTGTCCAACTATCTTCTCATTTTGGGGTATATGTTTGAATTTTTTTCTACCATGGATTCTCAGTGCCATCCTAACTTTATTATCAACTTTAGGAAAGAAACAGATGAACAAATTTAAGCCCTCCCTTACATGAATGCACTCTCAGTCTGCATCTGGAGCGTATCCAGACTTGTCCCCTTTGGTGTCTAGAATGACAGATAAGAAGCAGTCAGGTCCATTTCTGTCTTGCAGGAGGGATGGCACAGCCTTCTTGTATGATTCCTATTCTAAAGCAACACTGGACTCTTCTTTTATTACTCCGCTTATGTCAGGCTATATAATTTTTCCCTAAAACAGCCTGAAATGATGAGAGACAATAGACAGAATAAGAAAGCTTGCTGGAGTAAAGCAAGCATTTGCCCCTGTAACTATTACTGAGCTTCAGTTTCCTCCTATGTAAAATGGACAAAATCCCATGTACTATTTGGTGCACCATTTATAGTCACTGAGATCATAAATTATTATTGCAATGCTTTGTTTTACTAGAGTAGTTGTGTTTTCTTTCTTGATTTTGTCAAAAATCTGCATTTACCCATGGAAGTGTGCTCTGTAGATGAGTTCCATCTTTCATGTGTGGTGAAGCAGGAAAGGGTTGAGAACATCTCTGTAGATATTGTCTTCCTCACCTGAACTTACGATGTGTCCCCAGAGCCAGAGAGCTCACAGTTGTGTTCCCTGACAAATATGCAGTGTGCTGTTCTAGGCTTCACGTTTGTGCAAAAATGTAAGGTCCACCAGCAAACCATGGTGACGCAGAGTTTGACTTTCTCTTATGAATAATAAATAGCCTAAAAAAGGACACTTGGCTGGATTGAAGGCCACCTTTTCTCCCCATGGAAGCAGTTCACAGATGGCTCTGTAGTCATGACCAAGCTACTCCTGAAGTGGTTTTGGGTCAACACTGGCACATAAACAGAAGTCCAACCCAAACTCTGGTCGATGTGTCCCCAGAGCCAGAGAGCTCACAGTTGTGTTCCCTGACAAATATGCAGTGTGCTGTTCTAGGCTTCACGTTTGTGCAAAAATGTAAGGTCCACCAGCAAACCATGGTGACGCAGAGTTTGACTTTCTCTTATGAATAATAAATAGCCTAAAAAAGGACACTTGGCTGGATTGAAGGCCACCTTTTCTCCCCATGGAAGCAGTTCACAGATGGCTCTGTAGTCATGACCAAGCTACTCCTGAAGTGGTTTTGGGTCAACACTGGCACATAAACAGAAGTCCAACCCAAACCCTGGTAATCTAGATCATAAAGCATGACTCTAATAATCTTAGTCTAGAAAATTTTTACAGCAGATGTAACCAAATGGCTGCTTAGTCATAACAAAGATCACAAAAGGGAAAGCAGTCCCAGGTGAGTCTCAACATTCACATTTATTGTGTACCCTCCAGTGAAGATCTCTTAGTATTGGACATGTTAATTTGCTGTATATTTGAGTATCCGTGGCATCATTACGAAAAGTCAATGAGGTCTACCATGGTGAGTTTTCTGCTTTTGTTTCCATGTTGATATAATTTCTAAAATATGAAAAGACAAAACATACTCTGAGTCATCTAGCAGACTACCTTATAACTTATAAAGTGCCACACAATTTCAGTGCTCTGGTTTATCTGTGAGTTTATTGTCATATTGGTCCCCAGTGATAACATACAGATAGAACATTTCCGGCTCACTTTAGGTGATCATGCCCCAGTGTTAATGAGACAGCATTCATCCTGTGTCTGCTATTGTACTCTTGTTGGATTCTTTTACTAATTATAAAGACAAAACTCTTTTATAGTGATCAGCTACAATTGAAAGATATTTTCACAGACTAGGATTTTAGCTCCATAATTTATTTAATAAATCTAGAATGTTTTGACATCATGAAAATGACAATGTGGTGGAATAATGTTCTACATTAATTGTTACAGGCTAATGAGAAAAGAACAGAGGCAGACTTAACACATAAATGGGATTTTTGTATCAAATGAAGGGTAAATGATCTCACAGCACCTAGTGGAAAATGCCAGAAGTTTGACAGCTGGTCAAATGGAGAATTCCAGTTGAACAGCTGTCATCACAGGGCATATAGCAGAATAAGCATACTGAACTCACAGAAATTCATGCAGGGCAATAGGTGTCATCCTTATTGCTCATAGATGTCCTCTGCAGACCCATCTTTGTACATCAAAACTTGCAGGAGTTCATGAGTAAGCGGTAATGAACAATGAAGAATTTTCTATGACATTATATTTTTAAATTATTTTTTAGTATTTTATTATTAATTTTGAGATGGACAGCTAAATGGATGGGTCCATTAAACCAGTGGATTATGGATTAAATTAATTATTCTTTAAAGAGGAAAAATGACTAAGTGATGATTGTGATATTTTGTTGCTGTTGTTTTAATTTATTTGGCTTCATCAGGTATTAGTCATGGCATGTGGGACCTAGTTTCCTGATCAGAGATCAAACCCCTGCACTGGAAGTGAGAAATCTTAGCCACTGGACCAACAGGGATGTCCCCAGTGATAACTGTGATCAAGGGAATTGTCATGAGGCTCAATATTAAAATAAGTTTAAAGAAAATAAATCAAATGCCATATATATATATTAATATGTATGTTACAGTTAAATCCCCATAGATCATTTAGTTCAGCAAAATGACAACATCATCTGCCACATCAAATCATTTGAATAGTTTTCAGCTACATAGTTTTATTTGTATGCATTAAAACATAAACTGAGGCATATTTAAAATTTTAAGAGTTTATTGACCATTTATTGAGTGGAATCAGGTAGTGTGAAGAGAAGGGCTTCCCAGATGGTGCTAGTGGTAAAGAACCGACCTGCCAATGCAGCAGACAT
>SJYC01136286.1:0-12573 GCA_006408675.1 Madoqua kirkii
TAAGAGACAGCTCCCAGAGCTTTGTCACATTCATGTCCATTGAGTCAGTGATGCCATCGAACCATCTCATCCTCTGTTGCCCCATTCTCTTTTGTCTTCAGTTTTTCCCAGTATCAGGGTCTTTTCCATATGGCTCTTCACATCAGGTGGCCAATGTCTTGGAGCTTCAGCATCAGTCCTTTCAATTAATTTTAAGGACTGATTTCCTTCAAGATTAATTAGTTTGATCTCCTTGCAGTCCAAGGGGCTCTCAAAAGTCTTTTCCAGCACCACAAAGAAATGTTATTTTGTTTTGATCTCTTTAGCTTCAGTGGTAGGTCTAAAGAGGAGGCAGGACTGTTGATGATATGGTCTTGCAGGCTAAGGCATGTCGGCTTCCTATTCTCCATCTTGACCACAGTTCCATTTCTTAACAGAGGTTGCCTTCTCACTGAAATTCGATTTTTAGGCTTACTCTGTGATTTGGCCTTTCTCACTGAGAAGCTTAGAATGACCTCAGAATCTAGGCACATCCTCAATCTAGTTTAGGACTGCTGGTCTTTGGATACTTTGAAATAATTCACATTGGTGTACTTTGGTCAGTTACTCAGCAACACTGCTTGCTTTAGACTTGACACCTTACAGGGGCTGCCATAAACTGTCATACTTCTAGGAGGTCAGAGTCAATCCAAATCCTTCCCTTTTCTGAGTTTTTCTTCTTTAAATACTTTTTTTTTTTAAAGAAACAGACTTGTCAACTGCACGATGGTACATAAGTAGTTACCATGATGTCCAACAAATTGATACCTTATACTCCCAAGTTTCCTCCTGGATTAAAATATGCCCCTCTACCCAACTCCCTTGCCTTGTGGTTTATTAGTATAGATTAAAAGAGATGGGGTCATTTGTTACAGGGGCAATTTCCAATGCGACTATTGGGAAAAATCTCTCAGAGCATTTCTAATCTTGACAGACACTCTCTCAAGCCAGAGGAAACTGCCCATAGAGGAGGTTATGAATTATTAGTTATCATTAATTCTTTGCTTAATAGCCACCTTTACACAGAAAACAATCTGGGCTAAATCTTAAGGGCTGAAGACACCTGGGGGGATTAGTCTAATCAACAAGCAGATGTTCTATGTGTGTGTGTTAGTTGCTCAGTCATGTCTGACTCTCTGCAACCCCATGGACTGTAGCCCACCAGGCTCCTCTGTCCATGGAATTCTTCAGAAAAGAATACTGGAGTGGGTTGCTATGCCCTTCTCCAGGGGATCTTCCTGGTCCAGGGATTGAACCTGGGTCTCTTGAATTGCAGGCAAATTCTTTACTATCTGAGCCACCAGATGTTCTATGGCCCCAAACAAATTCCAATCAATTTTATTCATCTGTCAGCCTTTGAGATAGAATGTGAGCTGCTCCACCAAATCTTTCTTACCTGTAGGGATTAACAAGGGAAACCTAACTATCTTGACAGTTACCTTCTTGTGAAAAAGAAGTCAGTATCTCCTAATTTTTCACTGCAGCCCTACATGTTTACAGCACAACTGCTTAGAAACTATTAGAGGTGGGTACAGCTGAAAGGGAGTGGGAAATAGGGAGATGTTAGGGAAATACATGGGAGACTTTCTCTCAGGAAGGGGAGGATGTTAAGATTCTGGTGAGTCAACCTTCTTCTCTCCCGTACTTATTCCTTTTAAGAAATAGATCCTGCTCTTGCTGTTTAACAGAGACTTACAAAGTCTCAAGGGTCCTTAGTTAGCTAGGCATCTCATCGATAGCATTTATTCTTAAATTCTGGACTCTTGGAAACAAAAAATATCAGTGTAATATGTTCTGAATTATTATATGAAGTCATGGATCCCATACAGATCAAGTCTTTCTCTCAGGGCTTTTCTCCTACCACACATTTTCTCACCTAATCCTTGCTTGCCCACCATGGAAATGTTAGACAATTCATTGCTGGATTCTATACAAACTCTTTGTGTTTTAGAAGATAGCAAGCAATACCTTTACCTATAAAAGCTGAAAAGCTTTTCTTTGTGAGTGAAATAAGTGGCCATAACATAGACATAAAACCTGTCTTCAAGGAATATCTTCTCATCTCTTATTCCATGATTTTTCACAAAGAAGTACACTAGCTTTGGGGGCTATCCTTCAGGGTTTCCAATCTTCACTTTTCCTAATTTTCTAGAATTGTTACCAATGTCAGAAAATCCTCTACAATGGCCTTCCCTTCAATACTTGTCCATCATTCAGGGTTCACTTGTCTGCCCTCTCCCAACTGCCTTTGCAATCAAAGAAGACTTTGATTGCAATTCTAGTTTCTAAAGACCTTTTATCTCAGAAGAGTTATAGGATTTAGTTCAGCAATGGGACACATGAACATTCAGTCAAACCCAGTGCTACCTGCATAGCTGTGTATTCAGCGAGAGTAGTAATTTCACTTAGAAAAGGAATATGCCTTATGTGTTTAGCTGTGTTTAGCACTATGTTTGGTCAATAATAGATTTTCAGGTAGGATAAGTTGAGAGGAGAGACATTTGCCAGGCTGCAGTCCAAGAAAGAGTCTTCCAATGGCGGTTCTGAATGGATGCTTTAGACGTTATGGAAAGATAAAACCAGCAACTGTCTGGTTTCATTACCAATACAAGAGTCAGAAAATGCTTATAATGTTAAAAAATGTAAGACATGACCTTACAAATTATGAAAGAGTTAGTCCATCATGTCTGACTCTTTGTGAACCCATGGACACAGCCCACCAGTCTCCTCTGTCCATGGGATTCTCCAAGCAAGAATACTGGAGTGGGTTGCCATTCTCTTCTCCAGGGAATCTTCTCAACCCAAGGACTGAACCCCAGTTGAAGGCAGGAGGAGAAGGGGATGACAGAAAATGAGATGTTAGGATGGCATCACCAACTCAATGGACATGAGTTTGAGCAAGCTCTGGGGGTTGGTGATGGACAGGGAAGCCTGGTGTGCTGTAGTCCACGAGGTCGCAAAGAGTTGGACATGACTGAGTGACTGAACTGAACTCCCGCATTGCAGGCAGATTCTTTACTGTCTTAGCCAGGGAAGCAGCATTCACTTATAACCTAGGAAGCAAAAAGTTTTAGGCAGTGTTCCTAATTCAATGTTAATATATTTTCATTCTCAAGGTTAAATGTACGTGAATTAATGCTACACACACATAGACGTCAATGAAGAAAACATTAGGACTTAACACCAGGTGAGTGACTCAGAATCATCTCAACGAAATACCCTAAAGCAAAGAGAAGGAGAATCTGTGGATCTGTGGGTAGCAGAGAGGGTTAAGCCTTCTGAACCACAGAAAACTGGCCTTAAATCTCAACCATGTGGTCTGGACCATTCACCTAACCTCTCTAAGCCTTCATTTCTTCAGTCATAAAAGTTATGTAATAGTACTTCAAACAATCAAACGAGCTTGAAATTCAGATAAAACAATAAAGTCCCAGGGTTTAAAAGCTGCTGAACATCAATGCAGTCTCTTAACACTATAACTCAAATCTTGATGCCCCCAATACCAATCTGGTTTCTGCAGAAAAAGGACTTAAAGAGTTCCTCTTCCCAAGTATTTCTCAATTCCAGGGTGACTTTCCTCTGTTTACTGATCTGCACTAATTTTCCATCCCTTCTATAAGGATCTCAGCTGAGACTTCACAGAACTTAGAAAGTGCCCCAAGAAGTCCTCCTTCAAACTGAAGCCTCATTCCCTTTATCACTGAGGTGCTGGCTGCAGTAGAAACCTCATGATGAAGTTGCCAGCAGAGTGAGAGGCAGTGCTGTGGAACAAGGCCAGGGCAGTTGGTGTGCTTGCATCTGAAGGCAGGGGAACCTGATGGATCAGTTAGTTTTATCTTCAAACACACAGGAGCAAAGTGGTCCCTTGTAGGTTTGTTTGGATTAGAGGAGGGAGGGTAAGGTACCACAGCAAAGTTTGGTTGAGGCACTCAGTGATCTATCTAGCCTCCACATAAATCATTACCCAAGTCTGTCAGCCTGTCTGCCTAACTACTCATCTATCTATCTTTCTAAGTCCTTGTACTTCCAGGAGTTTCTTCTATATGAAATAGGTATACACAAAAGACATGTGGATTCTTGTTCACCTAGCTTAGTACATGGATGTCAAACTGTTGAGTAAGTACTTGATATATCCTATATACAAAAGAAAGTCAACAGCAGGATGTTTGGAGAAGAAAAGAGTAGGTAGGCAATATGAGCACTTCTCCATGAAACTAAACAGTCCTTTTTTTTTCTTCCTTGAAATAAACAAAGCTGGAGGAGCTTCAC
This sequence comes from Madoqua kirkii, assembly GCA_006408675.1. Lineage (NCBI taxonomy): Eukaryota > Metazoa > Chordata > Mammalia > Artiodactyla > Bovidae > Madoqua > Madoqua kirkii. Next base: position 4,288 of record SJYC01136286.1, read on the forward strand.
CTCTGAGTCTGAAACAGACAGGTTTGCATGTTAATTGGATAACTGGTATCAGTTCAGTTGCGCAGTTGTGTCCGACTCTTTGCAACCCCATGGACTGCAGCACATCAGGATTTCCTGTCCATCACCAACTCCTGCAGCTTGCTCAAAATCATGTCCATCGAGTTAGTGATGCCATCTAACCATCTCATCTTCTGTCATCCCCTTCTCCTGCCTTCAATCTTTCCCAGCATAAAGGTCTTTTCCAATGAGTCGGCTCTCCACATCAGGTGGCCAAAGTATTGGAGCTTTAGCATCAGTCCTTCCAATGAATATTCAGCATTGATTTTCTTTACCATTGACTGATTTGATCTCCTCACAGTCCAAGGAACTCTCAAGAGTCTTCTCCAACACCAGAGTTCAAAAGCATCGATTCTGCTATCAATTCATATATAAAGCCACAGATTAAACCAAATTTTAAACAACTTCGAGATTACTCGTTTTTACCTACCTGAACTCTGGTGTTAGAGAAGACTCTTGAGAGTCCCATGGACTGCAAGGAGATCCAACCAGTCTATTCTAAAGGAGATCAGTCCTGGGTTTTCTTTGGAAGGAATGATCCTAAAGCTGAAACTCTAGTACTTTGGCCACCTCATGTGAAGAGTTGATTCATTGGAAAAGACTCTGATGCTGGGAGGGATTAGGGGCAGGAGGAAAAGGGGATGGCAGAGAATGAGATGGCTGGATGGCATCACCAACTTGATGGATGTGAGTCTGAGTGAACTCCGGGAGTTGATAATGGACAGGAAGGCCTGGCGTGCTGCGGTTCATGGGGTCACAGAGTCGGACATGACTGAGCAACTAAACTGAACTGAATATTCCTAATTGGTGCTCTTCTACAGACTACATGGAGGCGGCAGCTTGGTAGGCACAGAGAAGCATAGAGTAGAAAAGGACTTCAAATAAAAAGTGTCTCCATTTTTATAAGCAAATAAATGGAATCTTAGTGTAAGAAGGCTTAACTTCTTGAAATCACAATCGAATACACTACATTATAGATGAAGACATTGAGGCAGAGAGAGGTTTATATGTAAAACCAAAATATTATTCCTCAGAGTTTTAAGTTGAAGCCTAATTAGTTTAAGGAAGTGTTAAGAAGATAACTGAATATATGATATTTTCTAGACTTTCTAGGCACAGCATATAAAATAATCTCAACTGGTGAATCTTCGTTTTCTACCTAGAATCAACAGGACCAAGATATGGTCAATAATCATTATATACATTGAATCATTTTGAGAACACTGATATTTGCAATTTGTAGGTGGTTTATTTGGGCTCAGAGGCAAACATTTGCACAGCATTGTTTGATTTTACCAGGGACAGAGTAAAGTGTGTTAGAAACAGAGACAAAATAGAAAGCAAGCATTCTTGTCCCGACATTTCACAAACTAAGCTGCAGGGAGGCATGGGCTAGCTTCACCCTTCTGATCAACACATCATTTGTAAGGTGACTCTGCAGCTCTTCCTATCAAGAATTGGGTTCTGCCCACTACTGGGGCTGGGTTAGCTTTGCAACCTGATTTGACCAATAGAATATGGCAAGAGTGACAGCATACCAATTCAGGACCTCGGTCTCAGGAAGCCCTGTGATCTCTTTCTCCTCTCTCTCTCTCTTACTATAAAAAAGCCAAGTCTAGCTAGCAGAAGGAGAGAACATGTGAGCATAACAAATCTATCAATTTTCCTAGTCGAGACCCCAAATGTGAGACAGACCAGCTAAGACTGCAAAATTAGTCGTCTTCTTGACCTATAGCTTAACTCAGATGCATACATGAGCCATACCAGACCAGTATGGCCCAGTGGCCTGACCCATAGCCTCAGAGGCAATAATAAATGATTACTATTTGAAGTCAAATCATTTTGGGAATGGTAGCTATCGTGCATCATTATTGTGATAATAGACCACTGATACAGAGAATATGTGTCTCATGGGATTAACTCCATCTAGAATACAGTATAGCTCTGACTTCTGCTGAAGTGGATTAGATGCTACTAATTTGACTGTGGGTAAAAAATATAAGGATATGAATATAAATAAATATATATATAATATATATATATTTCCTCTAAGTATATGTAGATATATAGGCACACACATATATACTATATATATATATTTATAACCACATCTCTGTAGATATGTTCAACTTTAAACATATATATTTGCCTATATCTAGATTAATACACACAAACTGTAAAGTCAGACAAGATGTTTTACACAGAGCTCCTCAACCTGATACATTCATCTTCATGTAATGATGAATTACTCATTTCTGTCATCAAGGATTTACTAAAGGATCTATTGGTAGCACGTCCTGTGTGCTGACATAAACTGGCCCTGGGCAGATTTATTCAGTAGGCTGGGTAACTAGCATATCTTGTGATTTAGCCAAACACAGGTTTTATTTACTCAACCATCTTTTTCTTCCTCTTATTATGGTTCAGGTGGCCCTGCATAAGATTTCTTACATCAGTGATTAGTCCCTGTATCATTTTTATAGGTCTATCTTTAAAAGGTGCTTATTTAAGTGACTGGTAACTAATCACAGTTCTATAATTGACTGAAACGTTGACTCAGTGTAAAATCCAAATTAAATTGAAAAAGAAACCCAAATCCTCATTATAAATTATTCTTCGCAGCTCCACAAACACTCATTTTACAAACAGCGAAAGCATGAAGAGACAAACTTTGCCTTCCTGCAAAAAATATGTTCAATAATTACAGACCAAAATTTATAGCAAAGGAACGATGTTCCTCTTTCTTTGCAGTGACACTAATAAAAGGAAAGAAATATAAGTACTGCTTAGTGTAGGCTGGGAAATGCCTAAATTTTAAAATTAGAATAGTAGCATTTTATTTCTGGACAAGCTCGACTGATCTTTTTACACAGAGCGACAGACAGGCTTAGGGGGGCATGACCTCATCACAAAGATTTGGGTTCAAAGGCCGCTCCTCAAACCTCTTGCTGATCACCTGCCCTTCTACCACCCCAAATTAAACATTTAAAAGTTTTGAAGCCGCCTTGCTTTACATTAAACATTTTTCTACCATCCTCCAGTCAATTACCCAGAGGCCAGAAATATCTCTTTCCCCATTCAGCCCATGGCACCTCCACTGTGAAGTGCTCTAAATCCATTAGCAGGGCCCTCTCTGCATGCTACATCATCAGAGGAACAAAGCTGTGATGATGTAGAACAACCCACGTTCATGTATATCACCAGAGTTCTAGCCTCCTGATCAGCCGGCGGGCTTAATAAACATTCCAGATGGCTTGCTCTGCCTGAAGGAAGAATGGATAATCACACTACACTCCCCTCCAAACAATAATAAAATAAGGCCATGGTAGCACAGAAGCCTGAGCCTGCCAAAAACACTGAAAGGACTGCTTAGAACAATAGAATCAAGTGATTGGAAGGCATATCAGTGCCCTCACCCTTTATGAAGGAAGGTGGCCTGCTTTCCTATAAAGCATGCAAAACCAATTGTGTTATGCAACAGCTCTGCTGAAAAATAAAGAAAGAAAAAAACCTCCATCTAAACCAAATACTTTCTTTTAAAAGAATTTGGTGAAAAGGAAATTTAAATAAATGCTCAGAAATAAAATAACCTTTGCAGGCCAGAATCCTGAGCTATGCCTACATGGCCTGAGACATACAGCTTTAGGTTGTAGTTGTAAGTAGGCAGCAGAAGGGGTTTGATCAGTTTTATATTCACTTTAAGGGATTTTGAGTGGGATTGCATAATTAGAGTGACCGGGGTATTCTGTGGAGAGTCTGTAGAGGCTTAAAAGATGGATTCTTAGGAGGAATTGAGATGAGTATGCTGGTGCTCAGCGCTGAGGCCAATTCTTACAGCACACATCCCTCCTCTTTTTTGTGTTCTCTGAATCCCTCTCTCGTTTTGCATCTTGTGCTCTTTGGATGGATGCTCATCAATTATTGCTCATATGCTTCTCGTGGAAACTTATATTCCCTTCTAGTTTAATATTTAATTTTGTTACTGTGTGAATAGAGTGTATTAAAGTTGGAAGTTAAAGTCTGCTCACTATTTGTCAAGAAAGGTCTATGCAGAGCAGAGTATTTGGAGGACAGTGAGACTATTCTCTATGATACTATAATGGCACATGCATATCATATTTGTCAAGACTTAGGGGATATACAACACCAAGAATGAATCCTAATGTAAACTATGAATGAGGGTGATAATGATGTCATTGTAGGTTCATCAGTTACAACAAAAATTTCACTCTGATGGGATATGCTGATAATGGAAGAGGCTACCCATGTTTGCGGACAGGGGGTATGTAGGAAATATCCATCTTCATAACAGTTTTGCTGTGAACCTAAAACTGCTCTTAAAAGTAGTGCCTATTTTTTTTAAAGAAAAGTCTATGTAGGTTTGGTATTTTCTTTATTAATTGAGGGTCTATTAGGGAGAATATGAGCTCCCCTGGTGGCTCAGATAGTAAAGTCTCCACCTGCAATGCGGGAGACCTGGATTTGATTCCTGGGTTAGGAAGATCCCCTGGAGGAGGGCATGGAAACTTTCTTCAATATTCTTGCCTGGAGAATCCCCATGGACAGAGGAGCCTGGTGAGCTACAGTCCATGGAGCTATAGAGAGTCGGACATGACGGAGCAACTAAACACAGCACAGGGAAAATACACCTAGAAGTCTGAGCAGTATTCTTGATATACAAATTTGCCTCTGCCTATGGTCCAAATGAAATTTTTAAGTTCTGATTAGATATATCTGCACATTAGTGTATATTAAGATTCTTTAAGGATAAGCCAAAATCAAAATATTCCCCTGAGGAAAAGTTTATGCATATAGGGGTCCATATTGCTGGTCCCCATCTCTCCTAGTAATGTTTTCCACTGTTCATGAGTTGTGGGGTATTATGGTGATGAGAATAGTGATGAGCCAATGGAGGTTACTCTTATTGATGTTGTCATCTGAAGAGGAACATATCCATTAAGGATCTATAAGGTTTATGAGGGTATGCTCAGTCACTCAGTCATGTCCAATTCTTTTTGACCATATGGATTGTGTAGCCTGCCAGGCTCCTTTCTCCATGGAATTTTCCAGCAGGAATACTGGAGTGAGTTGCCATTTCCTCCTTCAGGGTATCTTCCCAACAATCCATATCTCCTGTGTCTCCTGCATTGGCAGGCAGATTTTTTACATTGAGCTACCTGGGAAGCCTCTATAAAGTTTATACCTGTGCCTATATAAAATTCATCCTCCTTATGTGTGGGGTTCCATATCCACAGATCTGGAAGGTTCATTGTACTAAGTCATTTTACATAAAGGGCTTGAACATCACAGATTTTCATATCCAAGGTGATCATTTAAACCAGCATATAAACAATTTGTGAAAAATTAGTTGGTTTAATATTTGTCATTATTATTCCCATGATATGAGCTTATTTTATAAAGCTAATACAAACATTCTGTGAATAGTCCTCTGTCAATAAATTATTTAATGTATCATAGAAGATGTCAGAGTAGAAGGACTTGAGCTCACCTCCTCTCACAAAATCAACAAAATCCCAACTAACTGCTAAACAACCATAAACAACAACAAAAGACTGGAACCTGCCAAAAATGTTATCCTACGTCCAAAGACAAAGAAGTCACAACAAGATGGTAGAGAGATATTTTCCTGATATAATCAAATCCTATACCTGTTGGATGGGCTACCTGTAAACTGGAAAATAATTATATTGCAGAAGTTCTCCCACAGGGGTAAGAGTTTGGAGCATCATGTCAGGTTTCCTAGCCTAGGAATCAGGCATCAGAAGGACAAGCCCCCAGAACATTTACTTTGAAGGCTACCACAGTTTGAGTGCAGAAGGAGCTCGATAGAGCTGGAGAAAACAGAGATCCACTCTTGGAGGGAGGATACACGGTTTCATGTGCTTTAGGACCCAGGGAAAAGCAGTGACTCCAGAGGAGCCTGAGCCAGAACTGGGGGTCTTAGAGGGTCTCCTCGGGGTTGGCTGTGGTCCATTGCAGGGGCACAGACACTGGTGTCCCTAGGGAATATTCCTTGGTGTGAGCTTTCCTGGAGGCTTCCATTTTGGCACCCATCCAATAGCCTGTAGGCTCCAATGCTGGAATGTCTCAGGCCAAACAACTAACAGGTTGGGAACACAGTTCCACCTATCAACAAATAGGCTGTCTAAAGTCTTCCTGAGCCCACAGCTACCTCTAGACACTTGACATGGCCCTGCCCACCAGAGGGACAAGACCAGGTCCCCCTAGTAGGCAGGCACCAGTCCCTTCCATCAGGATGCTTCACCAGACCAAGTTCAGTCACTAGGGGCCAGACACTAGAAGCAAGAACTATAAGCCTGCAGTCTGTGGAATGGAAACCACAAATACTGAAAGCCAGACAAACTGAGACAACACCAAATATGTTCTAGATGAAGGAACAAGATAAAACCCCAAAAGAACAATTAAGTGAAGTGGAGTTAGGCAATATGCCTAACAAAGAATTCAGAATTACAATAGTAAAGATGATCCAAGATCTCAGAAAAAGAATAGTGATGTAGACTGAGGAAACACAAGAAATAAATAGATATAAGACTTAAAAAAACAATCAAACATAGATGAACAATATAGTAACGGAAACAAAAAATACACTAGAAGGAATCAACAGCAGAATAAATAAGGCAGAAGAACAGAAGAGTGAGCTGGAAGACAGACTGGTGGAAATCACTACTGTGGAACAGATAAAGAAAAAAGAAATGAGGGTAGTCTATGGGACCTCTGGAATGAGAAAAGAACAGGAAAGATCAATGAAACTAAAAGCTGATTCTTTAAAAAGATATACAAAATTGATAAACCTTTAGTGAGACTCATCAAGAAAAAAAAAATTTGAGGGCTCAAATCAATAAAATTAGAAATGAAAAAGAAGTTATAAGTGAAACATCACAGAAACACATCACAGGTTTTGGGTTGTTGTGTTTTCATTTAAAAGCAGTGCTAAGAGGAAAGTTCATAGCAATACAGGCATACCTCAAGAAACAAGAAAAAAGTCAAATAAATAACCTAACTCTACGCCTAAAGCAACTAGAAAAGGAAAAAATGGAGAACCCCAGGGTTAATAGAAGGAAAGAAATCTTTAAAATTAAGGCAGAAATAAATGCAAAAGAAACAAAAGAGACCATAGCAAAAATCAACAAAGCCAAAAGCTATTTCTTTGAAAGGATAAATAAAATTGACAAAATATTAGCCAGGCTCATCAAGAAACAAAGAGAGAAAAATCAAAACAATAAAATTAGAAATGAAAATGGAGAGATCACAACAGACAACACAGAAATACAAAGGATCATAAGAGACCACTATCAGCAATTATATGCCCCAAAAATGGACAATGTGGAAGAAATGGACAATTTCTTAGAAAAGTACAACTTTCCAAAACTGAACCAGGAAGAGATAGAAAATCTTAACAGACCCATCACAAGCATGGAAATTGAAACTGTAATCAGAAATCTTCCAGCAAACAAAAGAGCCCAGGCCCAGACAGCTTCACAGCTGAAGTCTACAAAAAATTTCAAAAAGAGCTAACACCTATCCTACTCTAACTCTCCAGAAAATTGCAGAGGAAGGTAAACTTCCAAACTCATTCTATGAGACCACCATCACCCTAATACCAAAACCTGACAAAGATGCCACACACACACACACAAAAACCCTGCAGGCTAATATCACTGATGAACATAGATGCAAAAATCCTCAATAAAATTCTAGCAATCAGAATCCAACAACACATTAAAAAGATCATAGACCATGACCAAGTGGGCTTTATCCCAGGGATGCAAAGATTCTTCAATATCCGCAAATCAATCAATGTAATTCACCACATTAACACATTGAAAAATAAAAGCCATCTGATTATCTCAATAGATGCAGAGAAGGCCTTTGACAAAATTCAACATCCATTTATGATAAAAACTTCCAGAGAGCAGGAATAGAGGGAACATAACCTCAACATAATAAAAGCTATATATGACAAACCCACAGCAAACATTATCCTCAATGGTGAAAAATTGAAACCATTTCCCCTAAAGTCAGGAACAAGACAAGGGTGCCCACTTTCACTGCTACTATTCAACATAGACCTGGAAGTTTTGGCCACAGCAATTAGAGCAGAAAAATAAATAAAAGGAATCCAAATTGGAAAAGAAGAAGTAAAACTCTCACTGTTTGCAGATGACATGATCCTCTAAATAGAAAACA
>SJYC01136288.1:0-83213 GCA_006408675.1 Madoqua kirkii
GGATAATAAACATAAATTGATCCAGTGGAAGACTAGAAAAACAAAAGTGTTAAAGGGAAAGAATTAAGATTGCAAAAATAAGTCAAACTATATTCATAATAATTTGACATAGAATGATTTCATCTATTGAAAGACAGAGGCTATTAAATTGAATTTTTAGCAAGTCAAGATACATGCTCTTTTAAGTGTGACTTCTAAAGCAAAATAGTGCAGAAAGACACATAATGAAAATATACAAGAAGATATGACTGCAGCCATGAAATCAAAAGATGCTTACTCCTTGGAAGAAAAGTTATGACCAACCTAGATGGCATATTCAAAAGCAGAGACATTACTTTGCCAACAAAGGTACATCTAGTCAAGGCTATGGTTTTTCTAGTGGTCATGTATGGATGTGAGAGTTGGACTGTGAAAAAAGCTGAGCACCACAGAATTGATGCTTTTGAACTGTGGTGTTGGAGAAGACTCTTGAGAGTCCCTTGGACTGCAAGGAGATCCAACCAGTCCATTCTGAAGGAGATCAGCCCTGGGTATTCTTTGCAAGGAATGATGCTAAAGCTGAAACTCCAGTACTTTGGCCACCTCATGCGAAGAGTTGACTCATTGGAAAAGACTCTGATGCTGGGAGGGATTGGGGGCAGGAGGAGAAGGGGACGACCAAGGATGAGATGGCTGGATGGTATCACTGACTTGATGGATGTGAATCTGAGTGAACCCCAGGAGTTGGTGATGGACACGGAGGCCTGGCGTGCTGCGATTCACGGGGTCACAAAGAGTTGGACATGACTGAGCAACTGAACTGAACTGAACTGATGCTAAATATAGTTAGCAAAAGAATTATTAGGTATATCATATGTATTAAAATCTGATACAGAAACTAAGACAATTTCACAAGATAAATTCCTAACAAAACAAAAACTGAGGCCAAACCCCACATTAATTAAATCTGAAAGAGTTATTGCAATGAGAAATTCATATATCCACAGAATTTGAGATTTTAACAGAACACAATTATCAGCTAATAGACTAAGGAGAAAAAATGTTAGAAATGTTTAACATAAAAAAACCACAAGATATTTTTAAATAAATATATATTATACAGAATTTTTCCAATAGTGCCAAAACTTAGACTGTACAGTAATAATAAAGACCAGGATGTGTTTGGATAGGTAAGAATGTAGAGACCCTTTCCTTAATAACGAATAGAATAAAAAGAATCATTATATTAGAAATTATAAAATACTTATAATTAATTACAATAATTTTACTACATAAGAAACTTGTATCTAGTAAAGTGGTCCTTAGAAAGAAAATTATAGTCTTGATGTTATCATGGCTCAGAGTTAAAGAATCCACCTGCCATGAGCAGGAGATGTGAATTTGATCCCTGGGTTGGGAAGATCCCCTAGAGGAGGGCGTGACAATCCACTCCAGTATTCTTGCCTGGGAAGTCCCATTGACAAAGGAACCTGCAAGGCTGCAGTCCATGGGGTCACAAAAGAGTTCAACACAACCGAGCAACTAAGAATCAACAACAACAAAAATAAGAAGAGCATATGACCACTCCCTATGATTGGCATATTAGGCTGGTCTCTTAACAAAAGATTTCAGATTCTTTGTTGGGAAGAACCTGCTCATTTGTTTGCTTCCCTGTTTCTGTCTTTCTCTTTTGCCTTTGACAAGATTAGGCAACATTTAGACAACATTTGTCTTTTTTTAAGTTGTTACATTTTCCACTTAGAGATTTGTGGCTGAAACTTTTTGCTTTCAGTGGCTCTGTTGATTAAAAGATTGTGCAAGAAGAAAAACTGTAGTGAATCTCAGAACAAACAAGACTCAGTGGGAAATGAACCAGAATATACCATGAGAATTCTCAGGGGACAATAGAGGTGTCTGTTCTCAGGGGTTTCCAGGACAAGTTCAGGTGAGGGAGAAAGCTGCCAGCCCTCCTCTGTGGAAGACACTACTGTGAGCCATCGAAGGGTGCCCCAACAGAGAAAGTTTGCATTTTATTGCAGAGGGGGACGTTGAAGAGATCTAACTTCACTTTGCAGAATGTGAATCTTGAACTTCTATTTCCTTCTTTTCATACCAGATTTCTTTTTGATATTTTTTCCCCTTGTTCAAGAAATCCACAGCAATAGAAAAATGCATATGGTGAAAAAAGTTTCCAAAGCAATTGCTTCAGAAATTCTTTTCTTATGGTGAACCAAGATTTTATTTTTTTAGTTTTTGTTTAATTAGGTTTTAAATCTTTACTTTCTTAATTACAATTTTTTTTTTTTGGTATTAGCACCTAAATATACTTCTGTTCGGAGCACAAACATACAGTGATAACAATTAGCAGAATAATTACACTCTTTCTGTCAGTGTAACCTCGTGGCACAGAAAGTATTACAAATCCATTTTAAAACATATTAAATGTTCATATTAATGAGGATAATAGAGAACAAGTACCAGCAAACTAAATATTGTTAATGATTTTGAGCTATTAAATTCATTACCATTTTCTTTCATAATAAAGTGGTTACTTGCTAATTAGACCTTTTTTAACTCATCATTATTGAATTCATTACATTTTGTGCAGTTAACCCTTGGAGGTCTGTGGGTGTGTATGCACAATTAAAATCACTTTAATACTATATTAAGGCAATATGTGAAGTTCTTATAGCTTTTCTAATAGTCATTCCATATACCTTCCTTATGTACATTTTTCTGGCAGGATATGCCTGGCAGCTTCATAGCTGTCACTGCACTTTCACCAACATATAATACAGAAGCAGCCGGAATTCATTAGAGTTATTACCATTAGTATTTAAAATAAAAGTACATCCCACTTGCTTCATTATAAAAATGAGAAGTGCAAAGAATACACTAGAGCAAATAGGCAATAATTTAAAATAGTTTTAGCATAGCTTATGAGGTAAAGACCACAAAGCAATTTTCTACCAATCTAAAGTCAACTAAAAATTAATATTGATGTGAGGAGAATTATAATCTCAGAAGTTTAGAACTTATTTTTCTGTCTAAAGATGATTCTCTTTTGCATATTACTCTTGTACAGTCTGAAAGATATATATATTATGTATATATATATATACACACACACATGTATAAATACCATATATATATACACATACATGCACACATAAAAGACAAAGAATATACATACATATAATAAGTATGATATACATATAAACGTTGTATATACATACACATGCATGCATACACACACACATGCCTTCATCTACCTGTTAACTTCCTAGATGTGGTCATATTGACCCAGCTGCCTGAACTCTTTTATTGGTTTCTCTTGTGATCAAACATGCATATTTTGTCCTGGCTGCTAGCCTAACTAGGACAAGTATAATCAAGGAACAAAGTTTTTTTGTCTGTATATGCACTAAATGGAAGTCACTCAGTTGTGTCAGACTCTTTGCGACCCCATGGACTATACAGTCTATGGAATTCTCTAGGCCAGAATACTGGAGTGGGTAGCTTTTCCCTTCTCCAGGAGATCTTCCCAACCCAGGGATTAAACCCAGGTCTCTTGCATTGCAGGCGGATTCTTTAGCAGCTGAGCTACAAGGGGAGCCCGGGAATACTAGAAAGAATCCGCTTGCAACACAGGAGACCCCAGTTCAGTTCCTGGGTCAGGAAGATCCGCTGAAGAAGGGAAAGGCTACCCACTGCAGTATTCTGGCCTACCGAATTCCATGGATTGTATAGTCCATAGGATGGCAAAGAGTCAGATAGTGATTGAACGACTTTCACTCATGCACTCAGTGCTAAAATCTGAACAGTCATCCTCAGTACCAATAAACTCAGTCTGAAAACAAAAGTTCTGCTGGGTGGATAGGTGTACGAATGAGGTAGATACTTAGTAATGGATTAACCTGTGTATGTGTGTGTGTAGCACAGATGAGCAAGGTGTAGTGATGAGTGGGGTTGTTGGGGTGAGTGACACTGGCAGTGTGGTAACACACATTTTGAAACATTGGCCAACCAACAGACTGGAGGTCAGGTGTCAGGGCTCACTCTGGTAGCCTGTCTCTATGATGATTGCCATCAGTTCCTTCGCTCACTAAACATACAGGCCACTCATCCACCGAGAAGGGGAGTTTACTCCTCCCTTTTCCTTGAATCTGGGCTGGCATTTATAGTTTGCTTACCAACAGAATGTAGCAGATATGTGGTTCTAGGACTCCAAATCTAGGTCACAAGAAGCTTCTCAGTTTCCCCTTCAGCTTTTTGGAACACTTACTCTGGGGAAGTCAGCCACACCAAAAAGAGAAGTCTGACTACCTTTATACTACAGTCTGTAAGAAGAGTCCAGGTCTGCATGTGAGGAGGTTCCTGGGAGAGATCAATGACAAATCAGCCTTAAATTCTTCCAGTGACCTCAGTAGCCCTGGTATGAGTGGAGAAGCCTTTGGATTACTCCAGCCTCAGATGCTGTCTGACTGAAGCCGTATGGAAGGCCCCCAAGTGAGAACCCCAGAGCTATGAGATAATAGTTGTTGTTTTAAGTCATGAAACAGTAGATGACACAGCAATAACCACAGCATCACCCACTGTCCAGGTGGGTACTTCAAGCAAATTATTCTGTGAATCTCTCATTTTCTTTTTCTCCTTTTGAAAATTTAAATAACAACAAACAGTGTGCAGAACCACTGGAATTCCACAACTCCACTGGAATACAACTGAAATGTAATACGGTATGATTAGACCCTGGAGCATTTCATTCTATGTGAACGGTGCCTTCTGAAGTCACAAAACACAATAGTCCTATTTTTATGGAGCTGTACTTTTAACAGAGAACTTTATCCTTGCATCTCATTTCCTTTCATGACATGCACTGGGAGTACTTGGGATAGAAAACAGAAGGTCAAAATGAACTAGTGATTTGCTCAAAGTCACATAGCTGGTAAGTTTCAGAGCTCAGATATAGACCAAGATCCAAAACATTTTGGCCTGCATAGCCTTGAAAGCCTGCCTGGAATGAATTTCAGAGTTTTCTGTGAATTCCAGTGTGGTAACACCTTCCTTTCCCAGCTCTGTTCTTAAATCAATAGTTGATTGACCTTGGATAGTCTCTTAATCACATTTCACTTTCCATATCCCTATCATTAGCAAAGGGCTGGTAATATCTTTGTCAAAACCAATGAAATAAAAGCATACTATGTATTTTAGCCATTATTACAAAGGTTGGATGATGCCACCAAGTAGACTCTTAAGAGCTGCAGTGAATCAGAGAAGGAGACATTATCATTAAGGGTAGTCACATCTTCATATCGAGTTTAATGAGCAAATACTTAAACAAGGCCTGATTTCAGAGGAAGTCTTGCATGACAGCTAAACGCACACATGTGCACACACAGATATACACCATCACCACCACTATCACCATCATTTCTACAAATTACTGAAACTAAAATGAGTAATCAAAACTGCAGTGAAGTATCACCTCACACTGGTCAGAATCTACAAACAATAAATGCTGGAGAAGTTGTGAAGAAAAGGGAACCCTCTACACTTTTCGTGGGAATGTAAATTGTTACAGCCACTATGAAGAACAGAATGGTGGTTCCTTAAAAATCTAAAAATAGAGTTACCATATGATCCAGCTATCCCACGCCTGGACATCTATCTGGAGAAAGCCATATTTTGAAAAGATACAAGCACTTCTCCAATATTCACTGCAGCACTATTTATAATAGCCAGAACATGGAAGCAACTTAAATGTTTATCAACAGAGGAATGGATAAAATAGACATGGTACATATTCAATGGAGTATTCCTCAGCTTTTAAAAAGAACAAAGTAATGCCATTTGTAGAAACATGGATGGACCTAGTGATTGAATTAAATCAGAGATAAATTAAAAACAAATATCATATGATATCACTTCTATTTGTTATCTAAAATATGGTACAAATGCACAACAGAAATAGAGTCACAGATATAGAAAATAAATAAGGGAAAGAGCGAGAAAGGGATAAACTAGGAGATTGAGACTGAGATATACACACTGCTAATGGGAATACTCTAATGTGGGAAAAGAATCCAAAAAGGAGTAGGTATGTGAGATATCTGTTTATGTATAACTGATTCACTTTGCTGTACAGCAGAAGCTAACAACATTTTAAATCAAATATACTCTAATAAAATTAATTAAAAATTAAATGAGTAATATCTCTTCTCGTGTTTCATCATGGTAGACACTGTGTCCATCTTGTTGATCAGTTGTATTTGTTAAACAGTTTATGACACTAGGACATGCTATATCTCTTTGTAATAATACAACAATGTACAGGAATGACTGATTAGAGGAAAGTATACATTTTTATTCTGCACACTAAGAACAAATAAGTAAAAATGCACTTTAGTACAGTCTTACCTTCTTCTTCCAAGAATATGTAATTTTTATTGAAGCACAACTATATAAATAATATACACCTGCTGAGAAGAATACATCCCTCTCAAAAATATTTCTTTTTATTAAAAAAAATCTAATGGGTGGAAACCCATATATTCTCTTGTTATACATGTTTAGCAAAAAATATTGTTGCATATTCTCTCCATGTTTATGATGCTTGGAGAGTTAAGATAAGCATTGATACAATTAATAGCAGATAGAAAATAGAGGCTGTTTTTTCTTTCTTAAAGAACTGAAGCACTGAAAATATGAAAGTAAAGAAAGACTTGGATTTTGCAAATCAATATACTGAAAGAATGTAGGTCAGGTTGCTAGTCTTCTGAACGTGCTAAATGCCTCTCAAAATTACTTTTTAAAGGATCTGGGGCATGAGTTCTGTCCCTCTGTGGCTGCCCTGATAAAAGGTTATCAACTCTGAATCAAGATGGCTGACTGAACAAACGACTTTCTTCTTCTCCCTCCTCAAATCCCACCGAAATGACAGAGAAATATAAAAATAAATCTATATCAGTTCGAGGAAGCCCACTGGGGGGTCCTAGACGAATGATCAGTTAGGAAATCTGGAAGATTTTTAGCAGAAGGAAACGGATAGACCACAAAAGCCCTAGAAAAGGGAATATGCACTATCCACTGACAAAAGGGCTCCAGTAAGGAGTTTTTTCCAGTTTTATCCCCAACAAAATTTGAGATTGGAAGTTAGAATAAGGGGCAAATTGGTAACTTACTACAGAGCAGGTAGCTGTTCTTAAAGTGTCTGATTCAGCACTTGTTCTTGGTTAAGACTTTGGGTGCAGTCTTTGAAAGTTAGATTTTCTTGCATAGGAAAAGGGTTATTTGGGGACCTATGTTCAGTTACTTAATAGGCAGTGCCATTAATGAGGTCAAGACTTTGAATTATGAACCTAGTCAACTGGTATTTACTTACTTATTTTTCATTCATTAAATAATTTGGCATGTGCCAGATATTGTGCATAAATTCATGGTCCAAAATATTTTCCTAAGCTCTAAGAGTTGACCCAAATTATGTTTCACGTTCCATTTGCCACTTTTTGTGTATGATGTTCACCATGGGAGAGTGGTGTGGCTCCAGCTGGAATACATGAGACCCACATGATCTTAAAGAACAGAGTGTCACTATGCAGAACATCAGCTGGTACAAACAGAACCAGAGTCATGTGTTTTTATAATCTCTGTTCAAAGAGTTAACAAGTCAGTTTTCAAAACATAAATTTTAACTAGCTCAAGATTCTGAGTCAGCAATGAAGAGAAAGATATGGTAGGGTAGGACTAGGGGATCTGCTGTCTAGTCGATCAATACATATATCAAGAATAAATTTGTCTCAGAACACACACACACACACACACACACACACACACACACACCCCTGCATCCACACACACATAACCAGGTGTCTCTTCATTAAATGCATAAATCTGCATTGGATTAAGAGCATCTCTATCCTATGGCAAGTTTAGATCTCATATCATAAAATAATAGGGTTGACTTTATTAAAACTAACAGCAAAAAAATCAACAATAAAGTCATCCTTATCAAAAGTTATAATTTGGGTAAATTGAACTCTTATTTCAGTCATAACAATCTCTTTGAACATTACATATTTGGAGTATGTCTTTAGATTCACTGCCAGAGCCCAGGGTGTTCTATTTAAACATTCTCAACAGTAACACATTTTTCCTTTTTAGAGTGAATTTGATTCCTGGATATAGAAAAACATCATTTGGTAAAAAGTCTGGTGAATAATATTGTTAGTTAAGCTGGGAATAATATTTTTGGTAAAAAGTGAGACAGGTTTTACATGTGGCTTAAGAAGTGATTCTAGAGGAAAGATTATTGCTGGTACCAACCTCTCCATCATGACTGCTGATACTTTAGACCTTTCTGTTTTAATTTTATTTTTAAATTAATTTATTTATTTTAATTGGAGGTTAATTACTTTACAATACTGCAGTGGTTTTGCCATACACTGACATGAATCAGCCATGGGTGTACATGTGTTCCCCATCCTGAACTCCCCTCCCACCTCCTTCCCCTTCCCATCCTTCAGTTGCCATTCACAATCTATAGCAGAGAGATGAGGAACTCTCAGATGGATCAGAGGACACAGTAATAAAGATGCCTTCATAATCAGAAGCTGGAAGGACTGTGTGACATTATTATTCTATTACAGAATATACGTATTCAGGACTTTTATGAATCCTGTCTTATAGCTATATGATATTAAAACAAAATCAAGGAACTTAAATCCCAGGGTCTCCCACTTCCAATCTCCCAGTAGTGTTTGTGAAGAAGATTCAATCTTTCCAATATTTTCATAAATTCAGGACTTAATCATTCTCTCATTCTCTTTGAATGTCTCTCTCTCCCCCTTCCCCATCCAAACCATCTCTCTCTTTCACACACACATACAAACAGATATAAACAAAAATACCTCATAGATATGCACACATTTCCACCAATTGTCTTTTTTTTTCTTTTTGCATTTTGCTTGTTACTCACAAAAACATAAAGTTAGTTTTCTTTTATTCCTACTGGCCATTTCAGTGTTAATTTGCCTCTTTTAAACTTAATCTACCATTTGAAGATGTTTAATGTGGACTTTTCTTTAAAACAGCAATTTTTCCTTTAGTCATTGTATCCCAAAAAGTCTGGGGAAGCAAGTTATCTCTCTTTACAAGATATAGGAATAGAAATAGTGTATTTCAGCTTGGTTTTGTTTATCCTAAATATTTTTTTCTATAAGAACCTATGAATCAAGTTCAAAATCTTTTGTTTGTATGTTTCCAAAGATTTATCCAAGTGCGCACGTTCACATTTTTGTGTATGTTTTGCTTCACGATAAAGTCTTCGGGCAGTAGGTGGCAGGGATCCTGGCAGATAATACAGGATTTCGATGCTTTTTCTTGGTGTTCTTATAGCTTCCAAACTTCTATAAATTCCTTCAGCCTTTTAAAAACTGAAACACTCCCTTTGAAAACACTGCCTATATAAGAACAATGCTATCTTTCTAAGAGACCCTGTTTAAGAAAGTTCCTCTCTTTTAGGATCTTTTGTGTAAAAGTCCTGTAAAGCGAGCAATGCAGCTTCCCACTAGCTGCAGCAGAATCCTACAAACTATTGTAGAGCAATTATCCTCCAATTAAGAAAAGAAAAACAAAAAATTAAGCATACACATTTAAATATAAATAAACAGATGAATGCACCCAAGTTATTTACTATGGTAGACAACAGTTTTAACTTTGTACACTTGGTGTATTATTTGAAACATTTAAATAAGCATGTATTACTTCCCTAGTAAAAAAGTAATTCTTTGTTGAAAAAAAGAGAAGACAAAGACCAAGGGGAAAAATAAGGGGTACGGGGTAGATGTTCACCTGGCTACAAATATCAAGCTTTCCAAGAGCTATTGCCAAGGGTTTGTCTTTGAGACAAGAGCATACTTGTGTAAATCTGGTTACACATCCTATGGGGGTGGGATTTATGTGGGCAATTCCTTCTGTGCAACATTAGAAACATAGCCTATTACCTCCTGACTTTCCAATTCCTTGTTCTTTTATTCCTAATGAATGATTCATGTATTAATAATGGTAAAAATAATAGCTTGCAATTATAGTATGCTCTTTTTCTCTCCAGGGTGTTCAGTGGACATTCAGTACATAATCATTTTTTCATTCAGACTGTCCTGGGGTGTGGTGAGGAGGCTTACTACTGGGAATCATAGGTTTATATTGACCTTTTTTTGCAAACATACATTTTTGTGCAAATGCCAATTTTTGCATCTTTAGGAGAAAGCTAAGATGGTTCTTGTCAAGATTCTAGAAAGCTGTGGCAAGGTACACTGTTCAAGACCATTAGCTCATTAATTTTTTAGGTTAACAGGAACATGGGACTGATCTGTTAACTCCCCATGCTAGCTGGTCCTCTGCCTAACATGTAGAGTACCTTAAACTTCAGTTCCAGGCCCTATTTCCTCTCTGTCTATACTCTGTGTTTTGATGATGTCATACAATACCAAAGCTTTACATGCAATCTCTAGGCTGATTCTGTTTAGTTCAGTCACTCAGTCATGTCTGAGTAACCTCCTGGACTTTTTGTGACCCCCTGGACTGCAGCACGCCTGGCTCCCCTGGCCATTGCCGACTCTCGGAGCTTACTCGGACTCATGTTCATTGAGTCAGTGATGCCATCCAACCATCTCATCCTCTGTCATCCCCTTCTCCTCCTGCCTTCAATCTTTCCCAGCACCAGGGTCTTTTTCAATGAGTTAGTTCTTTGCATCAGGTGGTCAAAGTTTTGGAGTTTCAGCTTCATCCCCAAATTAACATTCTATAGTTCAATTTTTCCCCAGACTCAAGCATCCAGCTTCTTGAATCACATCTCTTCTTGGCTGTGTGTAGGGTATCTCTCAACTTACCTGGTTAATTCCACACTTACACCCTGTATCTCCATACCCGTCCTTTATTTGTTTCTCCCCGGGTCTTCCTCATCCTAGGAAAAGGTACTAACATCTGCTGAAACTTAGGCATCTCCTTACTCTTCCTTCTCCTCACTTGCCCTGCACTTTCTCCATCACAAGTTCTATCAGTCTACTTCTAACCTTCCACCCACTATGGTTTATTCCATTACCTTTTAGCTTTACAACATCAGTTATCTAACTGGCCTCCTTGATCTATTCTTGCCATGATCCAGCCCATTTCCACAACAGTCACATATATATGTCCAAAGTGTGAAATTTTACAATTTGACTCCTCTCTTAAGACCACTCTCTTGTAGGTACTCAGTTCCCCTTGAACACAGAAGACCATGAGCTGAAGAATATAGTCAATAATACATAAACTTTGTAAGGTGACTGATGGTAACCAAACTTATTGCAGTGACCATTTCCCAGTGTATACAAATGTTTAATCACTTCGTGGTACACCTGAAATTAATAAAGTATCATATTCCAATTATACAATGAAAAAGAGAGAGAAGAGCATAAGGCCTGTTGAACCTTCTGTGTCCTGGCCCCTGGCCCTTCTGATCTGATCTTGTGCTAACCTGCCCCTTGCTCACTGTGCTCAGCCACACCCACCACCTCTTTGTTCTGAAATTTAAAAACAAATCTCTTTCTGCCTCAGAGCATATGCACTTTCTACTTCCTTTACTTGGAATTCTCTACCTTCATGTCTTCATAAGAGTGACTTCTTATATTCTCATTATGTTTTAAATCCCAAATATCATCTCAGAAAGACTTTCCTGCTGACCTCATCTGAATTAGCCTCATTTCCTTCATATACTCTTTCTCATCAACTTCCCATCAACTTCTTTATTTCCTTCAGTTTGATTATTCCTGTCTAAAATTAACTATTTTTTTCTCTGCCTTCCCTCAAGGTACCATGGGGCCTGTGAACTTTTGTACCTTAATCTTCTCCCTATTTATATTTTCTCAAGTAGTTTATGGGTTATCGTAGGTGATGATAAATATTAGATAAATAATATTTAATGAATGAATGTAGATGATGGTGAAAATACTTTATATTCCACCATGAGAGACTGACCTCACTCGATTTGTGGTCTAAAAATATAATCATGTGGAGCGTCACTGGGAAGTGATGGGTGGCCCTAGAGGCTTGGAGAATAATGTGAAGTCTGTCTCACTAAGCCAGGTAACATGTTAGAAGGACTTGGGTTAAGGCAATATCAGTGGGCACAGAGAAGAGGAAGAGACAGGAAGGGGAATTCATGGGATCCAAGGACAAGATAGAACAGAGGCAGCGATAGAGTCCAGGCTTCTAACCACAGTGACTTGAGTGGATTGACTTAGTTTGAAAATCAGGAACAGAATCAAATTAAAGATTTGTATTTGATAAATTTGGGGGAGTCTGACTAGATTACGATGATCTCTTTTTCTTTTAATTGACTACTCCCTTCTACAGGATGGGATCCTAGTAAATATATATGTATATATATATGTATATATATGTATATATATACACACATACACACACACACACACACACACACACACCTTGATAACTTACTCATTGCCTAGTAGTTCTGGAATGGTCACCTGATTTAATTCGAGTCAGACTATCTTTCCCTGAAATTTGGAAGTGGAACTGATGGAAACCTAGTTTCTGGATCTGGCTAGAATTGAGGAAGCATAAACTCTCAAACTTTGGGGCTGTTCCTCTCTAATAGCAACAGAAAATGTCAGTTTATATACCAAGAGAGTGAAAGCCAGGTATGCAGACAGAAACAGAAATGAGACCTTGAAGAAAAACGTGGACTGCCTACTTTTCTGAAGACTATTCAGTTTTTTCTTAAAATACCCCAGATGCTTAGATGCCTTTCATTTCCTGGAGATACTCCAGAACCCAGTAGTCCAAAATTCTTCCAACAAATTTCTCTTCTCTCTTTCTAGTTTGTTTTCCTCAACCAATATTCAAAGAAAAAATGTACACATACATGATTTATACACACTTATAAAAATACAACATCAGAGAATTTATCCTATTTTTCTTATAAATAACTGATATAATTCACTCTTCTTCCCTGAGTATTTTAAATCAATAACTACTTATTGAGACAAAACCTGATATGTACCAAGGAGAATTCAAAGACTGTATAACGTTTGGTACATGCCACAAAAAGTGTTAGAAACTGAGATCTGAAAAGTTAAATCATATAAATTTAATAATGATGTAATACAGAAGATGCCACAAGCCAGTGGTATACATGATTCATTGCAGAATAGTTCAGACAATAATACCATTGAGTTCAGGGGCCAAGGAGAGCCCAGGGCTGAGTGGACAGGTAAACTTCAGTAAAAAATGAGGAGGTGGGTCACAGCTTGAAGAATGGTGAGAGTTTGCACAGCTGGACAGGAATAAGATGGGAGTGAGATTTCCTCCACTGAGAGTCCTCCCATGATCAAGAGCTGTTAGATAGGGGAATTACAGAGCCCAGAAGCCCAATAATCTTGATCTAAGAAGGATGCAGGACGATTAGAAGTGACAGCAAAGAATGCTCTGGTCTACAGGAAATAATTCAGCATTTTCTCCCAAGTGGAAAATGCCCTTTGGCTCCCTAAAAGAAAAGACCAGTTTCATATGAACCTCTTTTCACCCTCCTGTCTTTAAATGTCCAAGGGCTTCCCTGGTGGCTCAGGTAAAGAATCTGCCTGCAATGCAGGAGACCTGGGTTCGATCTCTGGGTCAGGAAGATCCCCTGGTGAAGGGAATGGCAACCCGCTCCAGTATTCTTGCCTGGAGAAACCCATGGACAGAGGAGCCTGGCGGGCAACAGTCCATGGGGTTGCAAAGCGTCAGACATGACTGCGAAACTAACTTTTTCTTTCTTTCTGGCCAAAGGAGTTCTCAATCCAATGCCAGTGACTGGTGGCGACTCCCAGGTAAATTCCCAGTTCCCAGAAGTGTTTTTGTTGTTTCCATGTAACTATCCATGAAAGAAACCACCTCCCCCCACCCCAGTACCCCTCCCCCCTGCTAATGGAGGAGTGTGAACGCAGGGAACTGTGCTGCACTCTCTGCATGCAGGACTGAACAGCTTGGAGAGCAGGAAGGAGCAAGCCAGGGACTTGGCAGCTGAGCCCCGTGAGGGTGAGTGGACTTGGAATGTGAACCATGTGGAGTACATCAGGGCCAAGATGGCTAAATCTGTGCTGGCCGGTGTCTGACCCTGGAAGAAGGAAACCTTCATAAGCTGAAGCCCAGCTCAGCTCCCAGACACATGTGTAAGCAATACCACCCCCAATATGCTCCTCAACACACAGGGTCAGTGTTCTCCTAACAGAATACAGATGGGGGAGTCTCCATTTCTTCAGCCAGGACATACCAGCTTGGGCCTCTGCTTCCTCTTTTGAAAAAGCAACATATTTTCTAATGAATCTTTTAAGACACCAATTGTAAACACAAACAAACCCCCAATCTTGATCTGCTGCTGGAAGTTAGCATACTTAAAGGAAAAAAAAAGTCAGGCCTTCAAGATGGGTGTTTTAATTTCTCCTCCCTATGTGTAATGTAGTGCTCATTTTTTAAGGTTTTTTTCACCTACTTCCAGAGGAAAAAGTTCTAATACTTAAGTGCATTTATTCAAACCAAACTCTAGTGTGAACAGATCTGCTTTGTCAGCATTTTTCTCCTTTTAGACACTTGGGTCATATTTTATAGGCACTTAAGACACACAGTCACCAACTGTCCATGTCTTATCCAGACATCAGCACCACTGTTTCCATATGAATCTAGGTCAAGGCAATGTAAAATGTTAAAACCCTGGCATGCCTGGAAAAAAGGCAAAGCAGCACAACTCAGACTCATTTCCTGGCACAGCTCCCCAACGTCAAGTCAGGAAAGTTAGAGGTGACCCCACAGAGTGAGTCCTTGTTGTGATAGGGCCGGCATTTAAAAAACACAGGGACAGGTAGAAAGTCCAAATTCAAATCAAGTTCCACTCTTCCAAAAGCCATGAGTCTTGACCCTCTCTTCTTCATACCCATGAAAGGAAGAACAAAACGGAGAAAGAAAGAGACACAAGCAAAGCTTTTTTGCACATAAAAATCAATGGAGCTGCAAATTCTATTCCATACAATGAAAAATTAGTACATCTAATTAATTTTGAACCTCAATTAATTAATGTTTGTAAAGCACTTTGAGATTCTCGGATGAAAGATGGCATAAGTGTATTTGGGTATTGTTTTATGATGTCATTCTGGCACTTTGAGCTAAGGTGCCATATGGTAATATTATTAACACAAATAACATAGCCACTCTCAATAAAAGAATCTCAGATATAGTAAGGTCATTTAAATTTTTACATGTCAATTTACATGTTAGTAGTTGTGTAGAGGTTAGGAAGCTGGGAACACTCTACAGTGCCCTAGTGAGAGCAAACTTATTATCGTATCCAGGTACCTTTGAAATAACAGGAAAATTGTTAGCATATGAATCATTCTAGCTTAATTATCAGCTAATCCCATTACAT
The DNA here is from genome assembly GCA_006408675.1 of Madoqua kirkii. NCBI lineage: Eukaryota > Metazoa > Chordata > Mammalia > Artiodactyla > Bovidae > Madoqua > Madoqua kirkii. The sequence continues at coordinate 15,443 of SJYC01136288.1, forward strand.
ATTTCTGTTCCAGGCATACAAAGTCATTCATTTCTTTCATAATGCCCCATCCTTTCCCACTTGTTTGCCTTTGCACTGGTTTTTCCCTGCATGCAGATGACCTTGTTCCCATCTCCCCTTAACTCATCTAAGTCCTGTCCATTCATCAGTGTCCATCTGAAGTGTCACCCTGCCATGAAGCATCTCCCAAATCCCAGATGTTAGATTTCTTCAGTTTTTTGAAGGCCCTTAACTCTACATTCAGGCCATTGTATCCATCAGGATGGTCACGCTTATCCTGCAGTGACACCTCAAAATTTTGTGACATAAAACAATGTTTATTTTCACTTATGGCAGGTCAACAAGGGAGATGAGGTAACTTGTCTAAGTAGAAGCTAATATGCCAGTAGTGCAAAGCTTGAACTGATTGGTGTTAGGTCGTTCAAGAATATTCTGTATTGACCAAATGTGAAACAAAAATACAGTCTGCAAGTTTAATTTCCTGGGCTTATAACAGGAAGGTTATTTTTTTCTGCTTTGTAGATTCTCCACTTTTCTTCATCTTTTCTTCCTCTTTATTTGCTTTTGTATTTAAATATAACAACAGAAAATAATTGCCCTTAAAAGTTTCATATGGAAATTACTTTTTGTCTTAATAAAACTCTTATACATAGAAATATACCTTAGGAAGTTGGCACATAAAACTAGCTCTCTTAGTGGGTTAAAAGATACAAGTGGCAAATGAGTGTTTTGTATGTTTGATTTGGCTCTTTATTTGCATTTCAGTGGATTTTAAAAAATAATTGTCAGTGTAACCTTTGATCACTGAACACTGTTATGCGAAAACAGAAATGCATCCAGAAGGAAATTCATCATGTGTGATCCTAGTACGGAGTGGTACCATCTCCATCTCATTAGTATCATGACCCTTTCTCTGTATGCACACATCCCTGGTGCCTTTTTCTTTTAAAGAACAACAGTCTTATAGTTTAGGGACCCTAAACTCATTTTAATTCAATTACTTCTTCAAAGGTCCTATCTCAATTGGTTACATTCTGAAGTACTATTTAGGACTTCCATCCTAAAGGAAATCAGTCCTGAATATTCACTGGAAGGACTGATGGTGAAACTGAAACTCCAACTCCTTTGGCTATCTGATGCGAAGAATTGACTCATTTGAAAAGACCCTGATGCTGGGAAAGACTGAAGTCTGGAAGAGAGGGGATGATAGAGGAGATGGGTGGATGGCATCACTGACTCAATGGACATGGGTTTAAGTAAACTCTGGGAGTTGGTGATGACAGGGAAGCCTGGCGTGCTGCAGTCCATGGGATCGCAAAGAGTCAAACACAACCGAGTGACTGAACTGAACTGAAATAGATATGGTGCAAACACAGTTCAGTAGATAACAACTATATAGTCCACTTCCAAAAATAATTTCAGGAACTCCTTTTTATGGAATTCCTTCTTTCTGTCTTTTCTTTTCTTTTTCTCCTGTTTGTCCTTCCCCTCCTCCCTACCTTCTTCCCTCCGCCCTCTGTTTATCTTTCTGTAGAATCTAAATTAAAACAATAACAATAGCAAGTACATGGAAGGACATCTTCCACTCTACAGGTGTGAAGACATAGAAGTGCAGAGATCCACAGATTCTAAGTGCCTTCCCAAGTTTGCTTGAGGAGCCTCTAGTGCTGGTTGCTGTTTCAGAAGAGAGAAAGTGAAAGAGGACAGTGAGCAGGCACAGTGTGGGGCACATGCTGGTCTTTGGAAACCTAAATGAAAGTACAGTTCTCATTTCCCAGACCATCCCAGCCTCCAGCAAAATAGCAGAATCAGTGACATTTTTGGAACCCAAATCCACACGTGTGAATCAAGGAGCACTGGAAGTTCCTCCTAAGTGCTCTTCCAAAATGGCCATTCTCATGCTCATCTCTTAGAATCTTTGTCTTGTACAGCCTCATGAGAGTCATACTTGAGTAACCGGGACACTGTGCATAGCTTTGCAAAGTGAGGAGAACAAAGAGAACTGGGCTTCTTTTGGAGGAGGCTTTGAGGTAGTGCAAGATGAAGATTCTAAGAGATGAGCCTGAGCATGGCTGTTATGGAAGAGCACTCGGGAGAAACCTTCAGTGCTGGTGGTAAAGAACCTGCTTGCCAATACAGGAGATGTAACAGACTCAGGTTCGATCCCTGGGTTGAGAAGATCCCTTGGAGGAGGACATGGCAACCCACTCCAGCATTCTTGTCTGGAGAATCCCAAGGACAGAGAATCCTAGCAGGCTACAAGCCATGGTGTCATGAAGAACTGGACATGACTGAATCAACTTAGCATGCACACATTCATAAGATTATGACTATCAGAGAATTCCTCTTTTCTGCTCAGATAGGCATCACAAGGAAGTGAGAGGAAATATACTCTCCCTAACTGAATTGTTAGACCACAAACAGGTGCTGGGGGTCTCGGATTCTTACAGATGCAGTTTGTATTTGACTGGCTGTTAATCAGCATCACCATTCTATGTAGCAAAGTTCCTAGGAGTTTGGGCTTGAAAACAAAAGATTTATATGAAACTGTACAATACCAGAATCTAAAATTTTGCTCTCCATCCAGCTACTCTCCTTTTTGCATGTTTCAGGTAATCTGATGTCCTTCTCTCATGTAGATTCTTTCTTTATCAGCTATACTGTGAGAGAAGCTGGGGGTGGGTTGGGAGTGGTGGGTATCATTCCCTAAAGTCCCATCATCTTGGTTCCAAGAGGAGTTGTTGAATTTTGTTACTGTTCTCTCTGAAAACTATTAGGGGCTATGCAAACATGGTTTCATCCCTGAAAACATGTCTTAAAAAACTGAATTTGCAATAGAATCATATGTAGGACATTATTAGATCTTTCTATGCAAAGCCATTTATGGGCCACATTTCTATCTAGTACAAGGATAAGTACATGTAACCTAAAATATAACTACCCTACATCATATCCAAGGAAGGTGGCAAAACACTGTTGAAACTTAGCTTCAGATATGTTGAATGTTCAAGTTTTTTATCCAGGTATTATTGTATAAGACTTGTGAAATGTATGTCATTCAATTAGAGTTCTTGGCTAACCATCATGAATATGAGCTCAAAATGCCATCATAGTGTGGATTTCCTACTTATATTTTAATTGCACTCAGAACTTCATTCAGCTACTTGTTATCTATGAGATTCAGATTGAAGCCCCCACCATCCCATAAATGTGCCCTCTGGTGTATTTCTGTCATAGTCTCTTCTTGCTGTGTCTGGTCCAGTTTCTAGAGTAAACCTGGCTGCTGTTTCAGTGGCTTGTTCATAGTACATGTTTAATTATATGTATGGAATAAATAACATGAGTGCAAGGGAAATACCAGGCTCAGAATAACATGACACCTCTCTATCTTGGAATACAATCAGTTATAAAGATATGACACTGGCCAGCTAACGGTATAAGATGGGATTTTCAATCTACCCAACTCCCACTGGAGTTAAAAAGATATCCTATTTCCTAATTTTATCTTCAGTTAAAGATGATGAATGAGATGGACTGGACTCCCCCCAAAGTCACATCCTTCACCTAGTTCTAAGGTACATCTGAGCCGCTGTGGGTGGGGCTGAAGTCTGGAGGAGTAAGGCCAGGTGATGGGGGACAATGCAGAGGCGGGTCTCCATCACCTTTCTCTTTCCACCTTGAACCCTGGAGAGAGGGTTGTCAGCCTAGATGTTATGAACCCTTTGATTCATAGCTTTCTCATCTGACTGCACAATACTTTGGTGCTTTAATAAGACTCAGCTGAAAAGAGACTTCCTTCTTTTCACAAGTTGAAAGAGAAAATCTGTTTGGACACTTTTAAGGGAAAGGGGGAAACTTTTAAGTTTTCTTGCATTTTTTTTTTCTCTTCTAAAGTTGTTTCTTAGTAGCTCTCTACCTTGCATGTTTGTGTCAATTTACTGAATCTTTAGAGAATAAATAAGGAAAATAATGAGAAAATATTTATATTTTAGATTCTTAGGCTTGAAGGTCCAAGTGGAACACCACTCAACAGACACTTTTCAGCAGGTTTGTTTTTTTTTAAATTAGGAATAAGTTAACATTATCTTTATGCTATTAGGGAAATCTCACCAAATGTTTACATATTTCTAAACTTTGTTTTGTTATATTTAGATTATAGCTCAATTTTAAAAAGACAAAAGAACTTTTTATATAGATCTTAACTTTTCAGTCCCATGATTTCTGAATATTTTCTAAACCAATAAAAACTATCATCAAAACCAAGATATAGAACATTTTTATCACTGGAAAAAGGGCCCTTTCTATGCCTTCCTACTCAGTTATCCCCATCCCTAAGTGCGACTTTCTTATCTCTACTAGTTTAGATTAGCTTGACCTGTTCCTTTTCTTATTAAAATGTAATATATCATATACTCTTCTATATTTGGCTTCTTTTGTTCAATAAGCTGTTTTAGCGATCCATCCATTTTGTTGTATCAATCCCACATTCATTTTCCTTGCTAAATAGTACTCCACTGTGGGAATGCACCACAGTTCATCTAACTCTCCTGTTGGGGTGGTTTGCTCAGGTTTTGGCATTTATGAATGAGGCTGATTTGTATATTCTTAAGCTTTTCTTTGGTGAACACATCTTTATTTCTTTGAATAAATATCTGGTAGTAACATTGGTGAATCAAAAGGAATGTGTATATTTACATTAAAAAAAAACCTGCCAAACAATTTTGAAAGTGGGAAAGTGTATGCCTTTGGTATACACTTCATTAGCAGTGTATGAGCATTCCAGTTTCTCCATATCTTCACCAACTTTTGGTACAGCCAGTATTTCTTATAAAAAAAAAAACTACCTTTAAAGATATAAAATAATATACTACTGTAGTTTTGATTTCTATTTCTCTGATGACTAATGATAGTGAGCAACAATTCCATATGTTAATCACTTGTGTATTTTCTTTTGTAAAGTGTTCAAGTAGTTTACCCAATTTTTAAAACTAGGTGACTTGTATTTTTATTATTTAATTATAGGAGTTTTATATATTCTGAATAAGGTCCTCTTTGAGATATATGTATTGGGAAAATTGTTCCAAGTTTGTGGCTTGCATTTCATTTTCTTAATGGTCTGTATATTGATTTACAGAAAGGTTTTAATTTTAATAATGTTCAATCTATAATTTTTATGGTCATTGTTTATTGTGTCATGCTTAAATATTATTTAGCTAACCCAACATCATGAACATACTCTCCTATTGGCTTTTAGAGGCTTTATAATCTTCACTTTTATGTTTAGAACTATATATCTCAATTTAATTTGGGGGGAATAAATAAGGAAAATAAAAAGAAAATATTTATATTTTGGATTCTTAAGCTTGAAGGTCCAAGTGGAACACCACTCAACAGACATTTTTTCAGCATGTATTTTTTTAAAAAATTAGGAATAAGTTAACATTATCTTGGGAGAAGGCAATGGCAACCCACGTCAGTACTCTTTATGCTATTAGGGAAATCTAATTAGATATGTCTAGGTTTTATTTATATCCTTATCATTGATATATATGCTGTTATTCTACCACATTTCTTGTGATGGCTTCTTTCCTATATTTAAGATTTTATTTTGAGATAACTATAGTTTTAAATAACTATAGATTCACTTACAAAATGATAGAGAGAGATCCATGTACACTCTGCCATATTTCCCCTAATGGTGTATCTTGCAAAGCTGTACTATCATATCACAATCAGGATACTGACACTGGTACAGTCAAGATTCAGAACACTTCCATCATCACAGGATTCCACATTTTGCCTTCCTAGGGACACACTCACTTCCACCCAGCACGCTTATTCCCTGGAAACCATTCATCTGTTCTCCATTTCTACAGCTGTGTCACTCCAGGAATGATATATACATGAAATAATGCAGTTTGTAATCTTGGGATTGTCTTTTCCCTCAGCATAATTCTCTGCAGATTCTTCCAAGTTCAACCGTCACTTCTTGAGAGCTTCTGCTCTGAATATCCCCATCTCAATGTCCACTTCAAGATCTTTTGTTAAGTGTCATAAAGCTACTTCTCAATAATATCCTCAGAAAACTCATTGAATAAAACAATTCTCAACAACAAAAAAGCTACTTCTTACTAATGATTTATATCAGCCTTTTCTTTTCCCTCTTCCTGAAATTATCTTTTCCAGATTTTCATCTAGCTAATGTCTTCCCTGCTCAAAGGCTTTCTTCACCTTCCTCTACAAATAGCTTTCCTTCCCCACACTTGCCACTCGGGATCCCATTAGCTAATCTGCTTTCTTTGTAGCACACATTTATATCTGAAATTATTTGTTTTCTGTTTCCTCTTAGAGAGTAATGTTCAGACAGCTTCCTTTTCTTCTTTGGGCCTCAGAACTTAAAATAGCCTTCTTTTTTCTTAGGATCTCAATCAGTCTAATTCTATAGACCCCTTAGTAAATAAACCAATAGCAAAATGTATGCTATGAGTTTTTTCATGTTCCTCCAAATAAATGATTGAGGAATATGAGTTCAAAGGGTTTTCTGACCTAAAGTGAAGTCACTCAGTTGTGTCTGATTCTTTGCGACCCCGTGGACTGTAGCCCGCCAGGCTCCTCCATCCATGGGATTCTCCAGGCAAGAATACTGGAGTAGGTTGCCATTTCCTTCTCCAGGGATTGAACCTAGGTCTCCCTCATTGCAGGCAGACACTTTAACCTCTGAGCCACCAGGACAGACCTTTCTGACCCAAAGTCTGGTGATAAACATTCTGAGTCAAAGAACATTAGAATCCAGATCTACAGTATTCATCTCTAAAACACAGCTGAGTGAGCCAGAAAACTGGATTCAAACTATCACAATTTTGTAATATAGTGATTCATAGATAAATGTGTATATTACTAAGTACAGATATTCAAGAAATGTGGGATAACTCTAAGAATCACATTAATAAATATTATAAATGTGATCATTTTTGATAAATAATTTATACAACAGAGTATAGCATCTATACTATCTAACTGAGCAAATTGGCAAAGTGTCCAACCAGGATGGAAGTCATTTTGAGATCCTAATCTTAGTTATTTTCCATGAAGTTAACTTTTTAATTCTTCTCAAGCACGAAAACAGGAAATTTGATTAAAAAAATATAATTATGAAGTGACACTATAATTGAGGATAATAATTTTCCAATCTAAGAAATGTGTTGGGAGCTTAGAGACTGAGAGTCCTAGGCAACTTCAAGGCTTTCAGCTTGTTTCCTCAGTTTATCAGACTGCAATAAGGGCCAGTTTATCCACTTAATCAGGAAGAATGGGTGTGGCACTGGCAACATGTAGTATCAATGGTAGATTTCAAGCTGGGTGCCTGACAAGCATTGGCATTAGAGTGTCATGTCATCTTTAACTTCCAGATAAAGACTCTTGCTTCCAAAAAGAAATTTGGTCTTAAGTACCTGCTGATCACTAGGAAGTTTTTTAAAAAAAATATTAATACCTCAGACATGACAGGACCAAATGATACCTTACTCAACTACTTCATTATAAAGATGGCCAGTTAGTTTTGTCAGATGTAGACTCTCTGAACTCCAAGTTTCCCATTTGAGAAATGCAGCTCTTATGCATAGCCTCTTTTCCACATTTAATCTATGTTACAGAATTTCCACAAGAGCCAAGGAAACCCTGATTTTCAACTGCATGTCTCAGGTGTGCATCAGAATTCCAGGAATTTCTATTGCATTTGCTCTGCTGCTGCATCACTTCAGTCGTGTCCGACTCTGTGTGACCCCATAGATGGCAGCCCACCAGGCTCCGTCGTCCCTGGGATTCTCCAGGCAAGAACACTGGAGTGGGTTGCCATTTCCTTCTCCAATGCGTGAAAGTGAAAAGTGAAAGTGAAGTCACTGTGTCGTGTCCAACTCTCAGCGATCCCATGGACTGCAGCCTACCAGTCTCCTCTGTCCATGGGATTTGCTGACTAAGCTCCATCTAGTCAAGGCTATGAGTTTTCCAATAATCATGTATAGATGTGAGATTTGGACTGTGAAGAAGGCTGAGCACTAAAGAATTGATGCTTTTGAACTGTGGTATTGGAGAAGACTCTTGAGAGTTGCTTGGACTGCAAGGAGATCCAACCAGTCCATTCTGAAGATCAGCCCTGGGATTTCTTTGGAAGGACTGATGCTGAAGCTAAAACTCTAGTACTTTGGTCACCTCATGCAAAGAGTTGACTCATTGGAAAAGACTCTGATGCTGGGAGGGTTTGGGGGCAGGAGGAGAAGAGAACGACAGAGGATGAGATGGCTGGATGGCATCACTGACTCAATGGATGTGAGTCTGAGTGAACTCTCGGATTTGGTGAAGAACAGGGAGGCCTGACATGCTGCGATTTATGGGGTCGCAAAGAGTTGCACACGACTGAAGTACTGAACTGAACTGAACTGAGGGCTGTCTTAAAAATAACAAAGCACCAAGAGAAAAAAGAGAAACTTAGAATAATCCATACAGTTGCTTCCTGTGAAGAGGAAAAGGAAGGAGGAGGAAGAGGAGCAAGAAAAGAAAAGAGGAGAAAACCACTTACAGATACTTAGGACTTAAAGGGCCACTTGCTTATGAAGAGTTATTGCCTTCCCCTTTCCTGTCTTCTAAGATCAGTAGGACTAAAGCCTAATTTGTATGTTTCTTCCTTTCTCCCTTGCCTCCCTCCAAACTTAGTAAATGCCCATGTGGTCCCTTATACTATTTATTATTATAGGAATTTTCTATTATTGAACCTCATTCTTTTCTTTTTTGTCTCCACTACTAGACAAATTTGCACTGTCTTTCCTACAGTGGTGTGTACAATGGTTCTGGGATGACAGAATGTTCTTCATAAAGATTTTCCTGTTGGTTGTTGGATTAGCTGATTGCCATCCACACTTTGGTTTCTAGGTGTCCTACTGCTGCACATCTCTTCTCCCAAGTCTCACTGAGCTTAGATTCCCATTTAGACAGCTCAGAAAGGGGAGCCAAAAAAGTCTTTGTGTGTTTTGGATATACTTGAGTATGTTCTCTAGAAATATTTACCCAACAAATCAAAATGCCCCAAACCCCCTCATTAGAGTAACTTCTAATCCATTTCCATCACTTTAGTTGCAATGCTGAAGCTGTGAGGAAAAAATCAAAATTTCCCCTAGTCATATACTTGTAATACTTTTGAGGGGACTTTCAGTGTTCTAGGGAGACTTGTTTTAAGAAAGACACTGTAGCTAGGTAAACTGTTTTCCTGTTGTTATAATCAACATTCTTTAATCAGATCTTCTAGCTCTAATTTTTGAGGCAAGAAAGAAAAAAGAAAGCCTCCAGGTTTTGAAAAGTACATGTTTTTCACAAGGGTTTGGGCGTCTGACTCTGAAACTCGGTTTAGATCATACTTTTTCAATGAAAGTTTTTCACTGAAATAGTCGTACTATTTGTTTTTGGTGAAAGCATCTTAGTACTTTAAGGGCAATGATTTATGATTGTCTATACTAATGGCTGATTTTTATTATTTTATTTTTCAAACTTTAAACTTTTTATTTCGTACTAGAATATAACTGATTAACAATGCTGTGATAGTTTCAGGTGAATAGCGAAGGGACTCAGCTATACATGTACATGTGTCCATCCAGGCTGGCACATAACACTGAGCAGAGTTCCCTGTGCTATACAATAGGTCTTTGTTGGTTACCCATTTAAAATATAGCAGTGTGTACATGTCCTTCCTAAATTCCCTAACTATCCCTTCCCCAGTACCCAAGGAAGTTCCTTTTCTAATACGTGGAATCTAAAGAGAAATTATACAAATGAACTCACAAAACAGAAAGAGACTCACAGACTTGGCTGCTTTTTAAATCAATCCATTGTTCAGAATACTATGACATCCTTTCAATAAGCTGAAATTGGCATCCTTGGGGGTATTTTGTGGTACCAAAATTTCAGTTTCCATCCCTATTCCTGTACATTTTTGTAACCTTCAGTTTACATAATTGCCCATGAATGGTTAGTCATATGGTTATAGCTCTTTTAATGAAAGACCGTGTGAATATCCAGTTTCTATCCTCCTGAAATGAGTGAGGCAAAGCTCAGGTGAGGACGGCCTCAGAGGACATGTTATGGATCAGCACTCCTGGCAGTGATGGAAGGACGTAAAGGTGTACAAATGACTTGTCTTCCACTCCTGGGAATCCTGCCTATAGATCTTATATGGCTCGGCTCTTCCAGGTTGGCTTACTACAACTTCTAGCTCTTGGCAGAAAGAACTGAAAAGTGAGTCCCTATTTACCATATCTATAATTCTCAGCATTTCAGTGGTCCACTTTTTCCAGCTTGTCCAAATCTTCACTCTTATAGTTATTTTCCCCTTAATGAGCAGTTACTTTTCTCTTCAGGTTGCTTAACAAGCCTAGGATACCTACACTTCTTTGTCTGAGATCGCCTCAAAGAATAATTTCAATTCTAACAAGGCAAAGCATTTGACTCACATTTAGTGTTCTCAGCTTTCAAAAGGGTGTGTGTTGTATGTGTAAAATTTGATATTGCTTTTACTTTAAAAGTAGCCTGAAAATGATGGCAGCCTAGCCCAACCTGTCTTCACAGAAATAGTCTATTTATATAAAGGACATTATTATGTTAGTCACTGTATTATCCATTTCTAAACTTACTCCTTGGAAGAAAAGTTATGACCAACCTAGATAGCATATTTAAAAACAGAGACATTACTTTGCCGACAAAGATCCATCTAGTCAAGGCTATGGTTTTTCCTGTGGTCATGTATGGATGTGAGAGTTGGACTGTGAAGAAAGCTGAGCGCCGAAGAACTGATGTTTTTGAACTGTGGTGTTGGAGAAGACTCTTGAGAGTGCCTTGGACTGCAAGGAGATCCAACCAGTCCATTCTGAAGGAGATCAGCCCTGAGATTTCTTTGGAAGAAAAGATACTAAAGCTGAAACTCCAATACTTTGACCACCACATGTGAAGAGTTGACTTGTTGGAAAAGACTCTGATGCTGGGAGGAATTAGGGGCAGGAGGAGAAGGGGACGACGGAGGATGATATGGCTGGATGGCATCATTGACTCGATGGACATGATTCTGAGTGAACTCCGGGAGATGGTGATAGACAGGGAGGCCTGGCATGCTGCAATTCATGGGGTCGCAAAGAGTTGGACATGACTGAGCGACTGGACTGAACTGAACTGAAACTGCCTCCATTTAAAAAATACAACATAAATCTGTGTTTGTGCTAAGACATGTCTGACTCTTTGTGACCCTGTGGACTGTAGTCTGCCAGGCTCCTTTGTCCATGGGATTCTCCAAGCAAAAATAATGAGTGAGTTGCCATTTCCTTCACCAGGGCATCCTCCTGACCGAGGGAACAAACCAGACTAAGTATCCTGGATTATCAGGCAATTCTTTACCACTAGCGCCACCTGGGAAGCCCAAACCTAAATCTGACCTCTCTAATTTGTCTCTGGAAAAAAAAGAAAAACATCTCTCTCAGTGTTTCTTACATTTTCATTTCCCCTGTAAGATTTTGTCACCCTTGTTCCTAAAGGTCCCACCTCTCCCTCACCAGGGTTCCCTGCTTCCTCTTCTCCCTGACTCAAGCATACATAGAGATTCTTGGATATTCTTCTCAGAGAGGCATCCTCAGGCTGACCACAAACTTTACCAGTACACGAATTATAAAACAGAAAAGAACATAATGACAGAAAATACAGATAACCTGAAAAATAGTCACATTTTCAATGTGTAAATTTTTTATTTCAAGGATTCCAATAAAAGGAGAGCAGGGCCTTATATTTTGGGTATAAGGAGCTTCTCCTTAGATAAAAATACTTCATCTGGGGAACTGATAGTGTAGCTCCAGAGATGGATTTTTCTTCCTTCCAATTCTGGACCAATTGCCTGTAAATTCTATTTTGTTTTCTGATCTTTTAGGGTGAGTCTATTTAAACTCTTCAAAATGGAACATTGTCCTGGTTCAGCCCTCCTGAATGGAATGTTACATACACATTTTCCAATTGCCAGTCTGAAAAAAAATCACGTTTAAATATAGCACAGTCTTGACTGATAATACAGAGATATAGGATAATGCCATGATTCAATTCCCAGCCATGGTATGCAGTGGCTGTGTGGCCTTGAGTGTATTACTTTACCTTTCTGTGTCTCGGTTTCCTATGTTATAAAATAAGAAAAATAACAATACCTACTTCATAGTGTTTTAAAAGAATTAAGTGAATTATTTCAAGTGGGTACTTAGAAAAGGCTTAGAGTCTTGTTATTGTTGTTATTGACATTTTAGCACACATAAGAATAATCTATTCATTCTTAGCTCATTTTTAGACTTCAATGGAATAATTAAACATATTCTATCATATTTAACTCAGATGTACCCAAACTCATTGTCAGGGGAATTATCTTGCAAACATGAACCTATGGTAGTTACATAACACAATGATTCCAGATCACTCAAAACAGTTCATTCAGAAAACATTGGCTGGTCACATACTATGTTCCAAATACTATGTCAGATGCTAGAAATATAAAGATAAGGAAAAAAGCAAATGTAGGCACAAGCCCTACTCTCATGAAGAAGCAAGCATCAATGCAGATGCTTAATGGAAATGTTTCTGCTTTATTGACTATGCCAAAGCCTTTGACTGTGTGGATCACAAGAAACTGTGGAAAATTCTGAAAGAGATGGGCATACCAGACCACCTGACCTGCCTCTTGAGAAACTTGTATGCAGGTCAGGAAGCAACAATTAGAACTGAATATGGAACAACAGACTGGTTCCAAATAGGAAAAGGAGTACGTCAAGGCTGTATATTGTCACCATGCTTATTTAACTTTTATGCAGAGTACATCATGAGAAACGCTGGACTGGAAGAAGCACAAGCTGGAGTTGAGACTGCCGGGAGAAATATCAATAACCTCAGATATGCAGATGACACCACCCTTATGGCAGAGGGTGAAGAACTAAAGAGCCTCTCGATGAAAGTGAAAGAGGAGAGTGAAAAAGTTGGCTTAAATCTCAACATTCAGAAAGCTAAGATCATGGCATCTGGTTCCATCACTTCATGGGAAATAGATAGGGAAACAGTGGAAACAGTGGCTGAGTATTTTGGGGGCTCCAAAATCACTGCAGATGGTAATTGAAGCCATGAAATTAAAAGATGCTTACTCCTTGGAAAGAAAGTTATGACCAACCTAGACAGCATATTAGAAAGCAGAGACATTATTTTGTTCACAAAGGTCCATCTAGTCAAGGCTATGGATTTTCCAGTAGTCATGTATGGATGTGAGAGTTGGGCTGTGAAGAAAGCTGAGCGCCAAAGAGTTGATGCTTTTGAACTGTGGTGTTGGAGAAGAGTCTTGAAAGTCCCTTGGACTGTGAGGAGATCCAACCAGTCCATCCTAAAGATGATCAGTCCTGGGTGTTCATTGGTAGGACTGATTTTGAAGTTACAACTTTAATACTTTGGCCACCTGATGTGAAGAGCTGACTCATTTGAAAGGACCGTGATGGTGGGAAAGATCGAGGGCAGGAGGAGAAGGGATGACAGAGGATGAGATGGTTGGATGGCATCACCGATTTGATGGACATGGGTTTGGGTGGACTCCAGGAGTTGGTGATGGACAGGGAGGCCTGACGTGCTGTGGTTCATGGAATCACAGAGTCAGACATGACTGAGTGACTGAACTGACCTGAATGAAAATGTTGTCTTCTTTGGAATCACACAGTATAGTAGTGACTTTCCAAAGAGTGCCCCATCCAAATATGCCCTTAGGTATTCATGCCCTTGTGCAGGCATCCCACTCGCCATATTGGGTCTAGGGGTGGCCATGTTTTGTTTTTTGCTTCTGTTTTGGAGGGGTTTAATTTATTTTTCAGTGAAAGATTATGACTTCACAATACTATGTTGGTTTCTACCATACATCAACATGAATCAGCCATAGGTATGCTCATGTCCCCTCCCTCTCGAACCTCCCTCCCACCCCTCTAGGTTGTTATAGAGTTTTGCTTTGAGTTTTGTGAGTCTACAGCAAATTCCCATTGGCTGTCTATTTTACATATGATAGTGTTCTTGCCTGGAGAATCCCAGGGATGGGGGAGCCTGGTGGGCTGCCATCTATGGGGTCGCACAGAGTTGGACACACCTGAAGCAGCTTAGCAGCAGCAGCAGCAGTGTATATGTTTCCATGCTACTCTCTCAATTTGCCCCACGCTCTCCTTCCCCCCTCCCCCACCGTGTCCACAAGTCTGTTCTACATGTCTGCATCTCCATTGCTGGGTTGGCCACGTTTTAACCAATAGAATGTGGTAGGTGTAACACAATGCCAGTTTCAGTCTAAGCTTTACAAAGGCCTGAGTCTCTCTTTTGTTCTTTTGGGGAGTCTTGAGCTACTGCATCAGTGATCCAGCTACCCTGCTAGAGACATCCCATGGAAAGGGGATGTGGAGAGGAAGAGGGATACGTGGAGGGAGAATCAGTCATTTTCATAGCCCAGCGAACCTCAGCCTTCCAGTCAACCCTACCCAAACCCTGGACTAGTGAGGGAGGGGTCCTGAATGTTCCCATTCAACTTGCTTGTGGATTTACCTAATATCAGTGGAACCCAGGCAACCCACAGAATCATGACAGGCTATAAATTTTTTTTTTTCATTTAAGACATAGATTTTCAGGATAGTTTGTTAAAAGACTATGTCACAACATTTTCTTTGCCATTTATAGAGGGATAAACTTGGTGAAATTATTTAACTTTTATAAGGTTTAGATTTCTCGCTCTAAAATGGAACAGTAATACTTTACAGAGGGGCCGTGTCAGATATAATACATGTAAAATTCCTGGCAATTGGTGTTGATAAAAGGTAGTAATTATAAGAGATCAGATGTTGTTAGTTTTCTGACCCACTCCCAGGAAGATTTTCATTTTAAGTCACGATCCTGAAGACCATGTGTCTACCCTCAAGTTGCTATTCATATTTGACTAAAGACTGCTTCTTCCCTGTATGTGGATAAAGTCAGGGCTGCATGGGAACAGCTTTCACTCCACACATGCAATTCAGGAGATAAATGCCTGTGTGGAGTAAAAGTTGTATTTTTTAAATAATTTTCTTGCTTACTTTTATATAAGCAAGATGTACATTCAGTTGTTATGCCAACATGAAGTAATTAAAATTATTGCTAAACATGGCCACACAAAGTTGTTACCCTTGCCTCTAAGTTAATGCTTCCTGAGAATGTTTGGGGACTTGTAAAATATAGGATGTTTAGGGTTTAGCAAATCTCCTTTATTTTTCCCGTCTTCACTCACCTGGTATATAATACACGCTCCCTGAATACTGAAATATTACAGATGTTTTCAAAATAATATTAGCTATGAAAAGACCTCTCAAATTTCTCATCTGGTTAGTTTCAGTCTAAATTCCCATCCACAGAGTTTATGTATATGTGTTTTTTTGAAGCTTGAGCTTCTTGTACCCTTGTTCCTGCCATGAGTTGCCCATCCAGTATACAGCCACAGAGAACTTGAAAAGAGTTCCTGGAATTCTAAGAGACACATAGGATTGTAGAACAAGGAGGCAAAAGATAAAAGTAGTTGTAACTATTCATTAGTTTTTGGTACATCAGATAATTTGTGCAATGACTCTGGGGCTTTAATTGAATCATTTTCCTACCTTGTCTTAATTTTAATAATGCAGCAATCATTTTTACCAACCTGTACAAAGGAACCATATAAAAATATGACATGACAATATACATTTACCTAAGCTCCAGAACTACAATGACCTATAGGCAATTATTATTGCCTCCAGCACTGAAGTGACCAATTAAAGAGTTAACGAAATGCCCTCCAAATCACCTACATGTTCAGGATTTTTGGACTGCCAGGAACATTGCACTTCAACTGATATAATTTTTGACTGACTGATTTAGTAAGTCGACATCTGCTAAAATTCCAGACTCATGCCTGTAAAACTAAGGAGTCAGGTTTTATGAGGTGCTTTCACTGTCATTAAAGATGATCCCACATTAGCCCTTTTCCTAACAAGACAATCTTGCAGCCATCATTAAGAGGCGTGATCCCAGCTTGTCATCATGGAAAAAAAAAATGGCTCCCTAGGTCAATGAAGATGGTACTGAGTTCATCTCAAGGATGTAAGACATTCACTCTTGTGGTTAGAAGAAACTAAATATAAAGAAGGAAGAAAGGAAGGAAAGATAGGTAGGAAACAAAGGAAGGAGGGGAGGAGGGAGGAAAGGAATCTGATATTTGAAAATATCTTTTTAAATTTAATGCTTAGATTTAAATATTTTGAAGGTTTAGTAGCAGCTCTTCTATAATTCAGATACTGAATAAACTAATCAGAAATGGAAGCCACCATCACTATTGTGGCTGATTTTTAATTGTGCCAGGCTTTGCTTGAGATTCTCTCTCTAAATGCAGAATCCATACTAAGAGTTTTGTAGGTTATAGTCTACTGAAACTAAAGCTTTATATAAGGATTCATTCAATATGTGATTCCACAAAGATGTGCAAGTGGAGTGAAGACACAGACAGGAAGGGAAGGATGCCAGTGTGGTGTAGATTTCCACTGTGCTCAACTGTGTGGTCAACTGAAGTTCAGTCCTACTGGAGACAACTGGATGCCAGTGTGGACCATGCTGAGCTGTCCCACCTGAGGGCTAAAAGAGCTGCTGTATTTATCTACCAACTCATGCTGGACTTCCCTGGTGGTTCAGATGGTAAAGCATCTGTCTACAGTGTGGGAGACCCGGGTTCAATCCCTGAGTCGGGAAGATCCCCTGGAGAAGGAAATGGCAATCCCCTCCAGTACTATTGCCTGGAAAATCCCATGGACAGAGGAGCCTGGTAGGCTGCAGTCCACGGGGTCTCCAAGAGTCAGACACGACTGAGGGACTTCACTTTCACTTTCGTGTTGGTCACTGGCCAAGAGTGCACTTAGGTATTGGCTCCACAGCGTTCTTCCTTCCCCATAAAGAAGGCTGGACATATTCCAACAGACAAAGAAAACCCCCCAGGGAAGTTGGGGTGCTCACAGCAGAAAGCCCTCAGCATACACAGAACAGTGAGTACTGAGCATTAAGTGGTTGCTTAAAAAAGATAATCCAAAATTAACTGTGTCTGAGCATTACCAAGTTTTGTTGTGGGGCTTACTTCATCTAGTCCAATCCATACAGTGCATTTGTCATACCTTGCATGTAAAAGTGATTCTGTCTGCCCACTGTTATCCAGTTTAATCTCTAGGAGCTGTTCTTGGTGTCGGACACCTCTGAGCATCACCTTTACCCTCTGGGACCTACAATGTAAGGGCAAAAGTGAGGCACATGAAGCAACATACGCTCTATCGGAGAGCTCATGAATTCTCTACATCACATATTTGGCTGGGCATTTGACTGGGGTATCCATATGGGAAATATGCTTGTCAGATTAAAATGGGACAGAAGATCTATTAACTAAATATGTTTATGAGAAGCAAGGAACATAACAGACAAAACTGAGACGTGAAAATTAGATCAAATGAAACCATGACCAAAATCCTTCTCTAAACTACTTTTGCTGGGACCCAGACATGCAGATTAAACACCACAAGGATAAAGACAGAAAAACTGAGAACCACATGGGCTATGCTGTATCTTGCTTTTGGATGAAAGCCCAAATCATGCAACCTAAAAGGAGCTCTCGACTCCTGTTGTTATTCTTAGCTGAAGAGTCAGTTCTAAAGAGAGATCCAGATACCACAGGAAGAGAAAACCTTTTCCAGAAGGCTTCTCCTTCCTGATTTCTTGGCTGTATCCCCCTAGGGATGCTGTCCATCAGTCCATCAAAATGCATGAGCACTTATAGCAATTCAACACATATCACTTCATCACCTACTACGTGAAAGCACTAGGCCCCAGTCTAAGGTCCAGAGAAGCTTAATGGACTGCAGGGTTCTGAGTTCCACACCTGCTGGAGATGGGCTGATGGACAGATTGATTACGAAGCTGAATGAAGTGAATAAATGGAGTTCCACAGCCCAGCTCCTTTGTGGACAGTAATCTTGTCTTCTCTACCCTGTAAAACCCATACCACCTCTAATGCTTCACGCAGGCTGTGGATACTCCATAAATGATTGCTGATGTTGATGGCATAAAATTAAAACAGTGCAAAAACTCACCAGTATGCCATGGTAAGATCTGTAATCCTTAAAGTGCTGCAACAGTTTTCTGAGTTAGGAGAACACACAGATGAACAGAACTCCTTATCACTCCCTAGGGCCACTCTTTGGATGGGAGCTGCAGTGCTGACTTAGATAGTTCCACCTCACTGGGAAGACTTTCTAGATACTGAAACAAGTAGTTTTTCTCTCACTTTTCATTTCCTCTCCTTTGTTTCCCTCCTGTCATGCCAGGTAATCTTCTGCTCACAAGAGGAAGTTTTGGCTTCTTTCTTCAAATTTTCTTCATATTTACCTCCATCCTTTAATATTCTGATTGTTATAAAGCCATCTCACTGTACTTCTGCTGTCTTTTATATATCTTAAGATGTGAGTCTTGAGAGTGTTTACTCAGATCTAAATTGGTGCAATCAACAGGCATATGCATTAGGCATCTTGCTGCTGCTGCTAAGTCGCTTCAGTCGTGTCTGACTCTGTGCGACCCCATAAATGGCAGCCCACCAGGCTCCGCCATCCCTGGGATTCTCCAAGAACACTGGAGTGGGTTGCCATTTCCTTCTCCAATGCATGAAAGTGAAAAGTGAAAGTGAAGTTGCTCAGTTGTGTCCAACTCTTCGTGACCCCATGGACTGCAGCCCATGGGGCTCCTCCGTCCATGGGGTTTTCCAGGCCAGAGTACTGGAGTGGGGTGCCATTGCCTTCTCCAACTAGGTATCTTACGGATCAGTTATATTTTAAATCTGAAATTTTGAAATAACTTAGAATTTAGTACATTCTTTGAGCTTGAAACAAATATAATTTCATGAACAGGTCCACATCTATATAGTTGTTATGGATTGAGAACACAATTTACCGTTAAAGTAAAATCTGTTACCGTGTCTCAAGTCAGAAGGCTTCGAAATTACACTGCCCAAGTGCCTATCTGCTACTCTTTCTGTGACACGGCCTCATCTCCTCTAATCAATCAATAATGAGAACAACTAGTTTAACATCATGTAAGAGCTTGCACCACAGTTGAAACATACACTTAAGCTATTAATACCTTGTGATTAAATAATATATTAAATTAACATTTATTTGTAAGTATAAAGTTGTCAGGCAGCAAAAGTTCTCTTAGATGCCATGAAACTGTTTTGGGGTGACAGTCCTTCAGTGCTTAGAATATGCTAGAAAATAAGGAAAATTTAAGGCACCAATGCCACACGGTTATTTATATGTGCTTGTGATTGTGTGCACGTGAATGCATGTGATTATGCCTCAGTGTGTATGTGGGTAATAGGGCATTAACACCATCTCACAGAAGCTGCTCTGCTTTATGAGTTGGGATTTGTTTTTTAAGAAAATCAAGCCATATTTTTTTCTTCCCATTCTCAAAGATGAAGCAGTTTACAGATGCTGAGTCCTTTTTTAGGAATAATTCTCAAAGCATCATTCAAATATCCTTTGAGCTGAGCACATGATATGCACATCATGAATACATATAATCACTGCATGGTCCTTTGTGAAGATTTTGAAAATAGCATCTAAAAGAGCCAACAGTGGGGCTTCATCTGAGGACATGCACTTGGTGAATGTGGCCAAGCCAATTCTGGTCACTCATTTCCTCTTTCATGGGCCCTGCTCCATTCCTATGGTCCTTGTAGAACATTTCAGTGGTCCTGATAATTAAACATAAAGTCACAATTTCTGGACTGCTGTATGAATTGTATGCATTAGCCTGATCAATGCAGATGACACTTGTCAATTTGCAACACATGCTATACACATAGATGCTTTTTTTTTTAACGCATAATCACCTTTAACTACTTTCATTCTCTTTTCCTGGCTTGGGGTTGATGGGACTAAAATTCCAGACCCTAATGTTGTGGACTGTGGAACTGATATTTATCTACCAAAAGCATTTGTAAATGGCCAACATACAACTTAACAAAAACAATTCAATCGTAAAAATTGTTTCATGTTTTCATTGTTATTCATCATCGACAACATGTTTTTAAACTTTTCTTCAGAAGGATAGAACAAAGATTTTAGGGAATTTGTGGTTGCAACTATGAAATTCATAGTTTGAAACTTAGCCCAGAAGGCCGTGTATCCTTTTCTCTTTTCCCATTTGAGATATGGGAAGATCTGAAACTATTTGCTTCGTTCTCCCATTTTTACCCTTTTATTGCATCTCCCTATCATGAAAATCTAGGATCAAAAACACCAGATCCATAAGGTAAAACTCTTACATTCTTCAGTTTGGGGCACCTAAGGTTTTTGCATAAACTCTTTCATGTGAACCTGAAGTTCACTTACCCAAGGTGGCACCCCAAATGACTTCAACTACCCCTAATCCTTTTTTCAGATCTGATGGTTTTCAGGTGAAGTAACAGATATCCAAAGTCATGTGTTATTTGAAATATAAAGGAGAACATGAAATATTTGCATCTTATTACCATTTTATAAGCATTGTCTTTGAGATTCAGTTCCCATGGGGCATTGGTTCAAGATTTGCATGGCTACCAAATCTAGGGATGTTCAAGTCCTTAGACTGCCCTCCAAATCCATGGGTCTCACTTTGGATTCTGCCAAACAAGAATCATAAACACAGAACTACATGACTGATGGCCGGTTGAATCTGTACATGTGGAGCTCACAGATACGGAGGGTTGACCGTATCATCCTCTGAGTCACTGCAATATAGCTATATAGGATTCTCTGCCTGGACAGTGCTTCTCAACATTTTGGGGACTGATTAACTGCTACTTTGGAGTTAATCTTTAATGTGGCACCTTCAGTGTTCCCAAGTTGGGTTAGTTGTTCCCCAACTTGGCACCTCCATTTCAGCCTCTATTGACCATTCCAAGTATATATTAACTTTCTTTATGAAAATTAATCAGCACATGGGAAACATTTAGACTAGTATCTAGCATATCACAGTCAAGATACATTCAGTTCAATTCAGTTCGGTCACTAAGTCGTGTCTGACTCTTTGAGACCCCATGAATAGCAGCACGCCAGGCCTCCCTGTCCATCACCAACTCCTGGAATACAACCAGACTCACGTCTATCGAGTCAGTGATGCCACCCAGCCATCTCATCCTCTGTTATCCCCTTCTCCTCCTGCCCCCAACCCCTCCCACCATCAGAGACTTTTCCAATGAGTAAACTGTTCACATGAGGTGGCCAAAGTACTGGAGTTTCAGCTTTAGCATCATTCCCTTCAAAGAAATCCCAGGCCTGATCTCCTTCAGAATGGACTGGTTGGATCTCCTTGTAGTCCAAGGGACTCTCAAGAGTCTTCTCCAACACCACAGTTCAAAAACATCCATTCTTCGGTGCTCAGCTTTCTTCACAGTCCAACTCTCACATCCATACATGACCACTGGAAAAACAATAGCCTTGACTAGACAGACCTTTGTTGGGAAAGTAATGTTTCTGCTTTTAAATATGCTATCTAGGTTGGTCATAACTTTTCTTCTAAGGAATAAGTGTCTTTTAATTTCATGGCTGCAGTCACCATCTGCAGTGATTTTGGAGACCCACAAAATAAAGTCTGACACTGTTTCCACTGTTTTCCCATCTACTTCCTATGAAGTGATGGGACTGGATGCCATGATCTTCATTTTCTGAATGTTGAGCTTTAAGTCAACTTTTTCACTCTCCTCTTTCACTTTCAACAAGAGGCTTTTTAGCTCCTCTTCACTTTCTGCCATAAGGGTGGTGTCATCTGCATATCTAGCCATTATTATTCTATTAACTTTTCTGATTCCTCAATAGTATTCCTCACCAAAATCTGAACTAGTTTCTGTCTTGTTCCCCCATGCTACCCTTTACCTAGGGCCGTGCCAGGCACATGGTAATAAACACTGGATGAAAGAAAATATCACAGCTATTACACATATGCATTGGTATTTAGATTCCATACTTTCTCTGCTTCTCAATACAATTTCCCAGCAAACCCCAATAAAGATTCTCTTTTTCAAAATTTTTTTAAAAAATGAAAAATGAAGGAATAGGAGAGAGAGGATAAGAGAAAACCTGGTGCATATAAAGAACTATCAGATATTCCATTACTGTAAGTAATGGATATTTAGGATTATGTAGGGCCCATAAGAGGTTTTTTGTGTGTATGTGACTTTTTAAAAACTGCTGCAGCTTTTAGTATATTGCCAGGATCTGAGTTCTTGTTGGTGTTTCACAAAAGGAAATATCATACTTTAAAAACACATGTAGGCCTATAATTTAAATAGAATATTCTTCATTTTCCTCCAGAATTTGTTTGAGTTTCCTACCATGTTGTAGGACTGATCTGTAGACTAGGAAAATGGGGGCAAGAAAGGGAGCTCACTCTAAGGAAATTACATTGTGATTTTACATAGCATTCTGTTACAAGGTGAGTTTCATTATCATTGAATCTCTGGCTTTTCTGTTGGTACTCATGCTTTTTTTTGTTCTGGTGAAACACACACATACACAACAATGTTTCTACTTATATCCACATTCTAAAGTTCACATCTTCCTGTCCTCACTAGCCCCTACTTCCAGTGTAATCCCAAATTTGTCCCCATGGAGAACAAACCCTAAAGCTTGGAAGGGGACATCCTTGGTCCAGTGGTTAAGACTTCACCTTCCAATGCAGGAGGTGGGAGTTTGATCTGTGATCTGGGAGTTAAATCTCATAGGTCTTGGGGCCAAAAAACAGGAAACAAAACACCCATAAAACATAAAGCTTGCAGATATAAAGGGGTTACCACTTACTCCAAAGCATCTGTAGCCTTTATCTCAACAGCAAAGTAAGTAGACATCCTTCTAATTCTGCCTAGACCCTCTGCATTCATTTGCCATCATTTGCCAACTCTGTATAAGTACATGATCCATCTTGTTCACACTTTTACTTTTAATTTAATTTTCAGCCTCTCTAGAACACGTAAACGGCTCCCTCCCTTGGGGAAGAGCAAAAAGTTTAGTAATTTTATGACGATAACACCTTTGTTGGCAATATCTGATGATATACAACACATGTAAAGAAGCTTATTTTCCTGAAGGAAGATTTTCTCCTTAAGTTCAGCTATAACAGAAAGTAGGAAACAAACTTTTCAACACTTATAGCCCCTGTAACTTGAACATAATATTTTTCCCAAATAAGATTGAAATTTTGAGAACCCATAATAACCCTATCATATATCACTGAGATATATGTGTCTTGTTCTTTTGTTTTCTAAGCTAATTCTTTACTTTTATAAACTCAATTTTTCATCATCAGGGATTTTGTAAAGATCCCAAGAAAAGACGTTTCTTTCAGAAAGTGACAATTAGGACAGAATTATAAACAGCCAAATACATTCGGATTAATATAAATGTCCTTCATGGGACAGTTTGCCCTCACCACAAGTGATTCTTTAACAAGATTGAGCAATTTACCTGAGAAAAGCACTTGACTGAGACAGAACCTGTGTCACTTGTCCAAAAGGGGGACTCAGACAAATATTTTCATCTGGCTCTTGCTCATTACCTGACTCTAAGCTACACATCATCCATATTTTTATCCACCACACTGTAAGCATTGCTGTAATTTGAGCAGACTACAAAGTTCAAGAGCATGTGTGCCATTCCACCTAGTGGACAGTTGATTAGATGGACTTCCAAGGCATGGATGAATGAATTAATCTGGTTCTGGAAGAAAAGAGAGCCAGAAGAAAAGTAATGCTATCAAGTACCAGGCAGACTAGGATGAGTAGCACAGTCTTTCTCTAAATTTGGAATCAGGCCGGGGTCACTAATTCTGATTAGCAACAGACCAGCTCCTTATCCCACACAGGTCTTATGGAGCTGAAGAAAATGAATCTGATCTGCCAAGACAGAGCTTGCATTTAGTCTAGGGAGAGAAAATGGGGACACCTACACTCAGCCAAACCTTCCTGTGAGTTCTCTCTTGGGAACCAAAGAGAGGGTAAGAGTAGGGGAAATAAAACATAATGAGAAAGATGGAAGATAAATTATGAAGATAGATAAGACTGCAGGAGAGCAGATGAGGAAAACAAGGAAGGAGGTTGGGGTATACCAGAAAGCCCAAAGTGATAAAGTCAAAGGATGACTTTTCAAGGCACATCAGTTTGTTTTGTCTCATTTTCCTAGGCCTACTTATTTAACGGCAATCTAAAAATCATTTAATCACTACATATTTACTGAGACCTACAATAGGCCAGGCACTGTATTACGAACTTTGCTTACACAATTTTGTTTAATCTTTGTAGCAATATTGTGTGGTGGGCTGTTTTACAAATAACTGTAAGGTTTAGAAAAAAAGTAAATTCCTCCTTTACTTTGTGGCAAAGTCATAATTCAGTTCCAGGTTTGGCCGAATCCAAAGCTTGGGCACTTTCTATTACTCCAGCAGAGTAAAAATAGTAAGAGAGGGGCTCATTAACTTCTGCAAGTGGGTATTTCTTTTAAATCAATAATTTTAATAGAAAGACCAGTGCTGGAACAATGTATTGCTTTAGGAAAAAAAAAAAAAAAACCACGGAGATGAAGGTCCAGGAAAAGACAAGACGTTTCTCATTTTAATATTTCTTGTGAAAACTTCCAACAGGGGAAGCTTTGGGACTATATTTCTTAAAAGTTTCATGTGATAAAGCACCTGAAAATAGGAATTTTCATTGTAAAGCAACCATGAATAACTGACATAGAAAATGTAAAGTGTGTAAAATGTATACTGTGTGCCAAATTAGACATCATTTCATACCTGTCCTAGCTAGCAAGCACCCTTTCTAATGATCATTTGCAAAAGAGAAACTTAAAATTGAGAAAGTAATGTGTTGCATATTATTTTCCTGTAGTGTCTCCATGAATGTCTTTGTGCCTTTTTGGGACGCCAGGTTTCCATGCAGAATTTGAGAACCCACACTTTGGGCAATGGGTTGTCTCAGAATGGGCTTGAAGTTTTGAAATATAATTCAAATATGATTTGAAATATATACGGTTGTAAAAATTGTGAAACCTTTCAGAAGGTTTGTCAAAGTTACAGACTTTATCATTTTGGGCTTTCTGGTACACTCCTACCTCCTTCTTCCATTTTTCTCCCGTTTGCTTACCTGCAGCCTTGTGTTTTTTCATAATTTACTCCCATCCTTATCTGATTACAAGTATAAGAAGCTTGAAATTCTCATAGAGAAGCTCAAGTCCTAAGTTGATTGGACAGATAGAAATCTAAGTGTACAAAAAGTCATAGAGGGCACTTCCCTTGGCCCAGTGGCTAAGACTCCATGCTCCCAGTGCAGAGAGCCAAGATTTGTTTGCTGATTTGGAAACTGGATCTCACATGCTGTAACTAAGGGTTTGCATCCTACAATTAAAGATTCCACATGCTGCCAGGATGATCTAAGATCCCACATACTGCAGTTAAGACCTGGTGCAGCCAAATAAAATAAACACTAAAAAAAAAGTCATTGATGATTCACTAGAAGCAGAATATAATAGAGCATGGAAAGAATGGAATGGAGAAACTAGAAAAATTCATTTTGCTTATATCTCTTATATTCCATATTTGCTTGGAGTTTCCTGTATATTTCAGAGACTCATTTTTTCTCACCCTTTTAAAACACATTCCTTTTGGTGAACCTAAACATGCTAATTACAACTTTAACCCAGCCCCCAACATTCACGACAACCATCACTTTCCTTTCAGTGCATGCTCCCTCAAATCAGTAATAACTGAAGTTTGAGTTTTTTCCTGAGCATCTCTCTGTGTAATGAGACATTATGAAGTTTATCTTTTGCAGATTGAGTTACAAAGACATATCTATTGTATTGCCATTGTGCCTAATGGACTCTGTTTCCCTCTAAAGCTTTCTCACCTCTGTTCAATATCCCAAAGCTTGGCCTCCTTGGACCATCTCACTGGGCTTTCTCACGCATTTTCTGACTCACTTTGGCCAATGGGAGAGAGCAGTGAGAGACAGAGGAGGGGAGGACAGGTCATGTGCTCTGCTGCCCCTGCTCCTCCCCATGAGCTGTGTGGGCCACAGTGCTGGCAGCGGCTCTCATCTGGAAGCCCCCATGCAACGAGGGGTTAGTTTCCTAGTGGTGCCACCACTAATCGCCTCAAACTGGAAGGCTGACAACAACAGAGATTGATTCTCTTCCAGCTCTGGGAGGTCAGAAGCCCAAAATCAAAATGTCAGCAGTGCGTGCTCCCTCTGACGGCTGCAGGAGAGAACTATTTGCTTCTCCCAGCTTCTCCTGACTCCAGGCCTTCCTTGGCCTGTGGCTGCCAAGAAGTTCAGTCTTCACATGGCTTTCTCTGCTTCTCCCCTCTGTTTGTTTCTCCTCTTCTGTAAGAACTCCTATGACTGGATTTGGGTAGTAATCGGACCTTCCAGCATGATATCGTCTTGAAATCTTGAATTACATCTGCAAAGACCTTTTCTAAGTAAGGTTACATGAGCAGGTTCGGGTGGGCACACATAAACCATCTTTCAGCCCAAACAGATGAGCCTAGCTCTGAGACGTTCTGCTCCTCCTTTTCTCCTTCAGGCTTCACCCTCCCTTGGGGGGATCCTCTTAACCC
This sequence comes from Madoqua kirkii, assembly GCA_006408675.1. NCBI lineage: Eukaryota > Metazoa > Chordata > Mammalia > Artiodactyla > Bovidae > Madoqua > Madoqua kirkii. Next base: position 42,200 of record SJYC01136288.1, read on the forward strand.
TGCCCAAGCTACCATTGCACTTGCTTCCATTACCCTTTTAAACATGCATGGCCCCTAAGATAGTTATATAAGTTACATATCATAGTGTGGTGGATGCTTTAAAAAGAAACCTAAACATGACTTTATCAACCAAGATTCTGACGTGAAATCCTAGCCTCAGCCAGACTCCTTTACCCTCAGTGGAATCTATCTTTTCTGATTCATTCAGCAAGATTCACCACGAAAACTTGCAAACACACTTGCATAAAGCCATATGGGCAGAAGAGCTAATTCTCCATGATTCTGCCAGGTTGCAGCTAGATATTGGCTAATTTTGGAACTCTGTATGAAGAAAGGAATAATCCTTATAATGAAACTCTCCCCACTCTTCACTAAAATATAATGAGCTTCCCCGAACATAGTCACACATTTAAAAAATTCCCCCAAATAACAACAATTCAATGAACCAGACTGTAGTAAAACTGATTGATATCTTATAAATCAATCACCTAAATTTACTATAACCTACTGAAGTGACTTAGCAGCAGCAGCAGTGGCCTTGACAATTTTTAAACAATTTCTTGGATAGTATACAAACAGCAACCTCCTTTTTGATGTTTAAACTTTATTCTCTCTCACTGCTTGTCCATCTCAATATGAACACATTAAATCAAAACTTTGCCAAATTAAAGAGAATTCTGGCAAAATATTTGGGGATACATTCTTTTAAATACCCATTTTCTCATTTGTAGAACAACTGTGTTGCAGGAGATGGTATGATCTTTAAGGCTGCTTTTGCAGCTAGATATTGGCTAATTTTGGAACTCTGTATGAAGAAAGGAATAATCCTTATAATGAAACTCTCCCCACTCTTCACTAAAATATAATGAGCTTCCCCGAACATAGTCACACATTTAAAAAATTCCCCCAAATAACAACAATTCAATGAACCAGACTGTAGTAAAACTGATTGATATCTTATAAATCAATCACCTAAATTTACTATAACCTACTGAAGTGACTTAGCAGCAGCAGCAGTGGCCTTGACAATTTTTAAACAATTTCTTGGATAGTATACAAACAGCAACCTCCTTTTTGATGTTTAAACTTTATTCTCTCTCACTGCTTGTCCATCTCAATATGAACACATTAAATCAAAACTTTGCCAAATTAAAGAGAATTCTGGCAAAATATTTGGGGATACATTCTTTTAAATACCCATTTTCTCATTTGTAGAACAACTGTGTTGCAGGAGATGGTATGATCTTTAAGGCTGCTTTCTGGTGTATCCTGGAATTTGCTTAAAATGGGCTGTGGAACTCAGGCACTCTATCATGTCATCACCATGATGTCACAAGGAATTGTAAGACCTCGAGGGCATTCATTGAATAAAGCAAAGTTGTTTAACTTTCCAACTAAATTTGGAAAGTGTTCTATGGGTCTGGATTAAATTCTATTCATGGAATCTGCCTCCTGCTGATGAAGGCCAAAACTAGTCTAAAACTCCCTACAGCCACTGCCTTCAGCAAGTTCAACTGAAATATCTGATCGCACCAGTACAAAGAAGAGCAAACACATGGAAATAGGTCCTATTGCTATCCCTGTACCCCCCCCACCCCGCCCTCACCCGCCCTGTTCTATGGGGTGTCTAATCCTACCAAATTTTGTTTGCTTCACAAGTCAGTATAGGAGTCTTCCTGCCAGGAGTGTATACCTAAAGAAACTAAAGGCAGGTAGTATATTTAAACCATATTGCTAACAGAAAGTCTAAGTCATCATTCATTCGTTCAGTCATTCATTTGTTCTTTCATTCATGCCAAATCTCCCATTTATATTTTCAAAAACAATGCTTGCTACTGGCTAGACAAACTGCAAATATGAGATCATCTCTTAAAAATACCTGAAGTGACTCTTCCCTGCATGGTGTTCACATAACAATTTAAGGGAAGAAAAATGATATTTAGCAAGTGGAGGAAATGCATATATAAATGTGCATAGATGCATATACATATGCATATGTGAAATATGTGTGTATATGTTTAAAATTATGGTTTCAAAGGCGTTTGCCAAAACTCAGGACTTCATGTAAAAATAGCTCCATGTCTGTATCAGTTAGTTTCTCTTGGAAACTTTAAAAAAATATAATATTTTTTGATGGCTTTACCCTGTGCTGCCCAGCTATATTAAGATAACAGTAAACTACATTCTTACGGCTGTCATAACATTTAGCTTGGTGCTGCCTGCAACGTGAGTAATCTATTAAGATACATAAGGTGCAAAATGCTGCCTTTGTGTCTTGGAGTTCCACCTATCAGCTGTAACAACCAGGGCAATTACTGCCAATGTGGGGCCCGGCTGCTTCCCACCAAGGCCCTCATCGGCCTGAGAGTTTGCAGCAGTGACCCTTGGCAGCCTCAGCCACTGCCCCTGGGGCTGCCCAGAGCTCCTTCTCTAGGTCTCTATTCCCTTGACTCTCTCTCCTCTTCTCTTTCTTGCCTGTCATCAATCTTACTAAAATGACAGCAGACAGATGTTAGCCTTTGCAAAGATCAAATGAAATCTATGGTTCTGGGGTTGTTCACCAAGGAGCAGATCGGTCTACACCCAATGCGGCACACACACTGGCAACAGTCAACCTAGAATCAGTTTGCCAGCCACTGCAAGCATCTCCCGAAAGGCATGGGCCACTGAGACAGGGATTTTGACAAAATTTAATCCTTCAGTATTCTTCAGAGAGGTCTGCCGATATTCTGTGGCAGAATTTCTCACGAGTGGGTATGTGTGTGTATATGGGTATGCATTGGAAAACAATTACTAATGTTCAACTTAGAGGAGATAGTATTTACTTTGGTCCACAAATTTCTTCCAAAAATTGGTTTGTACCAATGCCCTCCCCTTCTTGCCCCCTGCCCTTGAATTTTCAGATTTTTCTCACTGAGCAAACACTACTCCACAGCATAACTATGCTGAACATGCCCTTGTCTCATACAATTTCTTTACATTAATGTACTGGACTATTTATCCCCCATGGAAATGTTTACTTAATCTGGAAAACGTCAGGCCATATGGTGTACATTGTATGAATTTCATCCATCCTTTTTAACTCTTTCTGAAAGTCTTTCTCCCTCCCCTGCTACCCATTTGCTGTGGACCAGGCAGAAATGATTAAAGGGGATAGAAATCAGAAGAGAGGGGGCAGTTTGGAAGGAAGCAGAAAGCAGCACAGATGGGGTATGGGAGAGACTTCTTTCTTTGCCGAACACGACATCCTACAAACCAAAGGCCAAAGAAATCTCAGGATCAAGGCAACCTTCTGTGCAAAGTTAGAACAAATCCAGAATTTAAAAAATTTAAAAAAAAGCAAACCATATGAACAATGACCTAAAGATGAATATGTTGCATTGTTAATAATAACATCCCCATGGGCTACCTGAAGTGCAAAAAGACCAAATCACCGTTAGGCTCTTATTTCCCTTGTTACTTCCTAGAAATAATGAAGTCTTAACTGCATGAAAAAAAGAGCATCCAACCCTCCGGTACTTTGAGCTGAAGCAAATGTTTCTGTAATGTATCTTTCTACAGTATCTTAGTAAAAGATAGATAGCTATTTAAAATAAGCGGTATCAAGGAAGATAAACTATTATGTTTGTGCCAATGCTTATTCATGGTTTTATAACAAGACATATCTGTTTTCTTCATATAAATCTTGACTCTATATTTAGAGTTTGCAAACAATGATTCTAGTTTTTGGCTGCCTGCCACTTCTGATGGAAAGCTGCGATAGCCGTGCTACATTACTATAACATTAAAAAAAATTCCCAAAATTCCATGTGGAGAACTTCCTAACAGTCAAGAGGAAAATACAGAGTGTTCATATATGAACAGAGGAGAAAACAGGGCAAAGGCTTACCAATTTCAGAAAGGGGCCTGAGCCAGTACTACAATTTTTGTCAATCTTCCTAAACTAAAGGTATCTAATGTGGCTGTAGAAATGGTACCATTTCAGGTCTTTTCTGGTCTTTTTGCTTGTAATCCAAAAATTCCCACTCTATCTTAGCCATCCAGTCAATTCTCAAACAATGTCTGAGCAACCAGCAAATGCTTAGCTAATAGTAATAGTAGTTCACAGTGTCAATAGGCAGTATCAGGTCACTAATACATTTGGGAAGCTCAAGATCCCAGAAGAAAGGTTCTTGTTTTTTATCTCTTTTTTAAAAATATCTAAAGAGTGCTGAAAACACTAACGGGTACCAGAAAACTGTCATTAGCTTAATTTTTTTTGGTCCTAGAAAATGGGAAAAGAAAGCAATAATCTCTAACATAAACAATTCCATGGATTCTATAATCTAGTAGTATTTTGGAAGTTGAGGCATTTGCTCAGGAGGATTCATTCATTCAATTATAGTATGTTCATTCATACACTCACTCAACCGAAAAAAACACATCCAACCATTTCCAAGCACTCTGCTTGGAAGTACTGAGGAATGGAAGCTCAGGACAGGCTTATTCTCATAAAGATCTTGCAGTACAGTGCAGAAGGCTGCCAAGTAAACAGGTCACTACAATGAGTGTGATAGGGAACACACATCCCAGTGAGCGAGGAAACTCATCTCTGCCCTGGGATACCAGGGAAGGATACTAGAAAGAGGCATCTTCTCACCTCACAGACAGAGGCTGGAGAGAACACATGAGTACTTTAATAAGGTCACAAGCTACAAAAGCTGCTTTGTGTGTGTTTGGAGCAGAGAAGGGATGGAGTAATGTAGCAGATGAGGCCAAAGAGGCAAGTGGTTAAATCCTAAAGAGCATGGGGCATTCAGAATACTATGACCTGTGGGGAAAGACTTCGATAGTTGTGAGGCTGCCACTAAATTCCAAGTATTGTTATTGTTTTTCAGTCACTAAGTCCTGTCCAATTCTTTTGAAACCCTATAGATTGTAGCCCACCAGGCTCCTCTGTCCATGGGATTTCCTAGGCAAGAATATTAGAATGGGTTGCCATTTCCTTCTCCAGGGGATCTTCCTCACCAAGAGATTAAACCAGCTTTTCCTGCATCTCCTGCATTGCTGGTGGATTCTTTGACACTGTGCCACTGGGGAAGCCCCCAAATTCCAAGTAGGACAAGATATGGAAAGCATTGAAAGATATTTCATAACCTAAAAAAGGGAGAGAGAGAGAGGGAGAAGTGAGGGAGAAAGAAGGAGAGGGAAAGAGAGAGAGGGGAGGCGACGGAATAAGAGGAGGGAAGAGGGAAGAAAAGCAAAGGGAGACAGAGAAAAAATTAAATAAATGTAAATGATTAAAATGTAGCACAGTTCCAAGACTCAAACCTATGCCCATAATTTTGACACTACATAAAAGTGAAAGATACCCAGCAGCTCAAAGTCCTAAGATTAATTCAGGAAAACATCACCAAATCCAGCAAAACAAAAAGAGATTTCAGAGAAGTAAGCAAAAAGGAACTGGGCACGGGGGTTGGGGAGATAAGAGGTCATGTTGAGCCAGATTTTGGTAAAATTATTATATCAATCTAAATGAATTTTGGTCACTAAATTGAATATATTGCTAGCAAACTAGTTCTTACAGGAAAAGAAAAGTGAAGCAAGGATAGCTGACATAGACACAGACTCTCTAGCTAGAGTTTGAATAACCAACTTAGGTAATTTCAGGCATCACAATTTAAAAATCACATCTAGAAAATAAACAAAGTCAATCGCATTAGTTCCATTTACAACCAATGTTGTTCAGCATATCAATTAAGAACACAAAGTGCTTTTTCCACATTCCTTCTACCCGATTTTCAAATATTTATCAGTGCATTATACTGAACATTTCATCACAGTTAGTGTAGAAGTGATACAAGACTCAAAGAACACAGTGAACTTTTCATTATAAAAGAGGATTAAGTAGGACAAGGATTAAATTGTTAATATCTTAAAAGCAAGAATGTTAATTATTAAACAGAAGTTGTAATATATAGAGTTATCTATGAGAAGCAAAGCATACTATTTAGCCAGTTTTTTAAATTCCTCTATTTGTCAATTTCTAATAATAGGCTTATTATGTTATATAGATAGTTGACAAATATATTGGTGAGTCAGATGTCATGAACAAATATAATTGACAATAAGCCTGCAAAACTAGGAATCAGAATCGCACTTGGATTAACCTGATCTTTATTTTACACAAGTCAAATTGAGACACAGTTGAAAATAAAGAATAATCCATAGTATGCTTTTAAATGCTCATCTTAATAGACAGGTAGAATCAAAAGATACATGGACCTTGGTGGTCCAGTGGCTGAGATGCCATGCTCCATAGGCAGGGGCCCAAGTTTAATCCCTGGACAGGTCCCACGTGCCACAAATTGGAATTCATGTGCTGCAGTGAAGATCCTGCATGCCACAAATGAGACCTGGTGCAGCCAAATAACAAATTAAATACTGTTTTTTACATCTTAAAAAAGAGATACATAGTAAGGAGGTAGAAAGACAAAAGAAAGAAGAAAAGGAGAGAGAAAGGGACAGAAGAAGGAGGGAGTGTGTAGGAAGGAAGGAAGGCTCTATTTTTGGATACTCTCAATTCACAAATCAACTTGCCATGAAAATGTCTCTTATAGAACCATCAAAATAGACAAAAAGACTCGTAGGATTTTCCCCCTAAAATTCAATGATACTGTTTTTTATCTCTTAGATGAAAGTTTAACGACCACATGTTAATGTTAAGTAGGTAAAACCCATATTTCTAAAATCTTTTTTGTCTATCCAGAAACTCAATAGGATGCTCAGAAGTCTCTCAGGAAAAAATATGCAAGATTGTAAATTAAGTCCTTTCAGATAAATGTTTCCTAGTGATTCTTCTTCCTGACCCACCCCCTCACCTTGCCCCAGCTGCCTGACTTCCAACTGTTGATATTTGTTCCTTGTTAGAGCAGAGTACATCATGAGAAATGCTGACTGGAAGAAACACAAGCTGGAATCAAGATTGCCGGGAGAAACCTCAGATATGCAGATGACACCACTCTTATGGCAGAAAGTGAAGAGGAGCTAAAAACCCTCTTGATGAAAGTGAAAGAGGAGAGTGAAAAAGTTGTCCTAAAGCTCAACATTCAGAAAATGAAGATCATGGCATCCAGTCCCATCACTTCATAGGAAGTAGATGGGAAAACAGTGGAAACGGTGTCAGACTTTATTTTGGGGGGCTCCAAAATCACTGCAGATGGTGATTGCAGCCATGAAATTAAAAGATGCTTACTCCTTGGAAGAAAAGTTATGACCAACCTAGATAGCATATTCAAAAGTAGAGACATTACTTTGCCAACTAAGGTCCATTTAGTCAGGGCTATTGTTTTTCCAGTGGTCATGTATGGATGTGAGAGTTGGACTGTGAAGAAAGCTGAGCACCAAAGAATTGATGCTTTTGAACTGTGGTGTTGGAGAAGACTCTTGAGAGTGCCTTGGACTGCAAGGAGATCCAACCAGTCCATTCTGAAGGAGATCAACCCTGGGATTTCTTCGGAAGGAATGATGCTCAAGCTGAAACTCCAATACTTTGGCCACCTCATGCAAAGAGTTGATTCACTGGAAAAGACTTTGATGCTAGGGAGGGATTGGGGACAGGAGAGAAGGGGACGACAGAGGATGAGATGGCTGGATGGCATCACTGACTTGATGGATGTGAGTCTGAGTGAACTCCGGGAGATAGTGATGGACAGGGAGGCCTGGTGTGCTGCAATTCATGGTGTCGCAAAGAGTCGGACACGACTGAGCGACTGAACTGAACTGAAGAGCAGAGACCAGAAGCAGAGGGAAGAAGTTAGGAGGTAGAAAAGTCTTTCCTATCATGTACACAATTCAAACTGTAAGCATCTAGTCATTTGTATAATGGAAAGGAACACATACTGAAATCTCAACCTCAGATAAATCATACTACCCTAGCCAATTTATTTTCCAACTTCAACTTAATTCTAGGCTCATTTTTCTAATATGCTGCACATCAAAGTGATTGCAAGTTATTTGACTGTGAATTTACCTCCATAGACTATTCTAAAATTTACTCAATTGAGGTGTTTTGAAACTGAAGGTTTTTTTCAATCTAAAGTCCTTACACTTTGAAAATGATTTCAAAATTATACACTCACTCTAGTAATGGATTAAACATTGCCACCTATAGCTGAGGTTAGGTTTTCTAGAAATAGCATGCAAAATAGCATTCATACCTCTAGGGAAAAAATAACAAAAATTTCCCCTGAAGATTCTTCTTGGTTGGCATGTGAACAAAATAATAATAATAATAATTAGTAAATAGCAATTATGGGAGAAATATTTATAGAGCCAGACATTTCTACATATCATCTCATTTAATTCTCAAAGCTTGTATATGAGATGGGTGCTATACTTTTGACTTTGTAAATAAGAACCGGAATGTCAGGTGCATTAATAATTTGCACATAACTGCATTAATAAATATAAATTATTAAATAAATTCATTAATAAATTGCACATAAATGATGGAGTTGTCATTCTGATCCAACTCTACTAAATTCCAGCATTCATGCTCTTAAACACTATCTTCTCCTGCCTCTCCCAATTATCAGGCTTGCAGTCCCTGTTCAAACAATCAATATGAACACTTCACTCATCTTTACTGCAGAATAACACAGGAATGTAGCTTGTAAATCCCAGACCTCAGCCTTCTCAGCAAAAGACTGGCTCTTGGCTGTTCCTTTCTTCCCAGAGCCCTCTGAGGCAGAGGATCAGCCCCTCCTGTGGATTCAGGGACATCTTGAAGCCGCATATATCTTCTAGGGTAGAACAAGGTCCCTTCTTGGCTCTGGGCTTTGTGCTGGAGCCCCTCAGGGGTTAATCCATGCCATCTCAAAGTTCAGTGAAGGGACAATCAGAATTGAACAGCAGGGATTTTAGAATGTTAATCACTGGCTCTCCTCCGATTGGCCCAGAACAAATGCAGGGTACAGTAAATTGTCCTTGTCAGCTCAGTTCACATGATGATATGCTTTATTTCTAGACATGCCTTGAATCTGTCCTTTGAATTTATGTTCAGAAAATAAACACTTCCAGACGGCAATAAAGCATTCAGTTGTGGCTGGCAATTGCAGAGCCTCAGATTCACCAAAGCTCTTTTTGTGGAGAGGTTTTAAGAGTTTGAATAGTCCAGGTTCCCAAAGTGTATTTCCTTCACTTACCAGCCTGGCACACAAGGATGATGTTACAAACCAGAACCCTGATTTCATGCTTGTCCCTGCTTTTTGCTCTTGTATCCCTACTCTCTTTTTTCTCCACTTTCACCTTTAGCATTTTTCACTGCAAAGACTTTTAAATGGGGCTTCACTCAGGCAAAAGTTTCTTTTCATCAGTTGCCAAATGAAAAGGAAGTTACTTAGCCTATTTAATCCCTGTCATAAACCAAGATAGATTATGACTGGAGAATATTACTATGCTTCCCCAAATTTAGGTAGTCACTTATCACACTCAGAATTTTGTGGAGATCTGAGTATTATTTGTATTATTATTTATTCTATCATAAAATATACTTTAAGTCAACTCCTATTTCATTGCTTAATTTTGTTCTAAGCAATAAATTAGGGATTTGAGAACTGTACATGTGTTTTTTTTAATACATCTAAAAATAAATAGACCACTCTTACATTATTTTAAATTCATCAAAGAATCCCTTATAATCATTATCCCTACTACCATGGACCATGTATGTCACACACTTGGAACACAATGATCCTGAGGAAGATCAAAACAATATAAATAAATTGCAATAGTAATAAAGATATCAAAGTTTCGTGATCTGACTGCCTTTCATGAAAGCTAAATTACACAGCTGTTTCATTTTCACATGAGGTGGCCAATGGGACAACTTGTACTTAGGTGCTTTTCTGATTAGATTGTGTTATGGTCTCCAGGTGTTGCTGATAAATACACAGCCAGCCTGCAGTGTTAGTTTGCACCTTGTAATTTTTATGGTCACACTCTGACTCTACCTATCCTTGGATGACATCTCTTTGCAACACAAGGCTGCTGAGACCTTGGCAAAATGAAACAGAGGAGGACCAACCTGTGAAAGAGGTGATAGGCAGAATATTGCCAAGGGGAAATGAATTGAGTTTCATTTCAGATTCCAGATTTCAGGTAACATACAGAAAAGAAATTCAGTGACCTATTCCATTTTTAGGTGAAACTCTATAGAAGAATATGCAGCCATGGTCAATAATTGAAACAGTATGGTTGGAAAGATAATACATTGCATTGCTGCTGCTGCTAAGTCACTTCAGTTGTGTCTGATTCTGTGTGACCCCACAGACGGCAGCCCACCAGGCTCCCTTGTCCCTGGGACTCTCCAGGCAAGAACACTGGAGTGGGTTGCCATTTCCTTCTCCAATGCATGAAAGTGAAAAGTGAAAGTGAAGTTGCTCAGTCATGTCTGACTCTTAGCGACCCCATGGACTACAGCCCACCAGGCTCCTCCATCCGTGGGATTTTCCAGGCAAAAACACTGGAGTGGGATGCCATTGCCTTCTCCGATACATTGCATTAAGTGTTAGCAATTCAGCTACTAGTACATAGTTTCACTAAACTGGGGGGAGTTATTTCTCCCCAGGGCTTCTCTCTTTTATTGTAGTGACATTTCATGCTCTCCCTTTTTCAGGGGAGGACTGTGGAAACCCATCAGAAAGTATTCTTAGAACTTTCTCATATTCTGTATCAAAATACTATAACATCACTCCAGCTCATATGTAGAACAATTTTAGTGTAAATATTGAGTTGGGATCTTACTTAAAATACATGGTTAAGACCCACTTTCCTCCAATGCAATATTCTATTTGCTGTCTCTGATTTTATTTAATATTTTTAATCTAATACCACTTTCTTTAGCTTTACCTAAACTTCTCATTTCACAAAGCTTAAGAAGCTCTTATAGTTTCTCAGTCTAACCTCCATAAGTGAACATCTTCCTACTAAGATATGAGCAAAATTTGAGTCATAGAAAATAAACTTTAAGTTAGACAGGTTAAGAGGAAAGCTAAGTAACTGGTGACAGCTATATAAATTAGAATGGAGCCAGAAGAATTTTACTTTGTTTTTCTTTAGTTATTTAGTAACTAACACTTACTGAGTACCAACCACACATCAGGTACTGGCAATGCAGCAGTGCACAAGACAGTCCCCACCCTCCTGGAGATTATGTCCCAAATAGAGGTGAAAGGCAAAGAAATTACCAAAAAAAGAAAGAAAGAAGTACAAGGACAATCGCAAAATCGGTATAAATTAGAAATTAAAAGGAATATCGATAGTGTGGCTAAAAATCTTTCCCTAAAGAAACCTAAGACCTAAAGGAAATGGAGCAAGCCATATAAAGCAAGTCATATAAAGAATATTCTAGACAGAGGCAATTTGTGCAAAGACCATGAGCAGAAAAGAGATTGGCGGATTGGAGGATCTGAGGTGAGACGGGGGTGGCAGTAGGGCGGGAGAACAGAAGGGCACAGATGAAATGAAGAGTCAGAAGGGCCCGTTCCTTGGAGGATCTTGACAACTTGGGGATGAGTTTAGATTTTCTTTTTGACATGTAGTGACCATCATTGAATAATTTTAATCAAGAGAAAAATTTTGCAATTGAATTTTAAGAAAATTGCAGTGGCTGCTTCATGGAAGGTGGGTGAGTAGGATGAGGGCAGAAGCTGGAAGGTGTGCTGGAGGCTCTTGCTATATTCCAAATGAGATGAAGGAGGCGAGCTAACATGATGGAGTGGGAAAGACAAGAAAGTGATTCAAATATTAGAGGGGGACTTGATAAATTTGCTGAAGGACGAAAGGTGAGAACTTTTAGGAACAAAGAGGGATCAAAGATAATTTCTAAATTTGTAACTTGAACCACTGGAAGCACAGCTGTATTTGCTGACATGTGGAAGGCAGGAAGGAAGTGGGTGAGGGAAACAACAGGCTCAATCAAAATTTTAATTTTGAACAAGTCATGGTTGTTTCAACTGTGAGCCACCTGGTTGTGGTGTTAAGAAGTTGGATGAGCAAGCCCAGAGCTCACTCAGAAAATCCAAGCCAAAGCCTACCTCCAAAGTCCTGCTCTTTCCATTCCGCTACAAAACCAGTAGAATAAGGCCTTCTGAGAACACTTAAAGTTTAATGCTTCTAACATTAACTTGACAATTAAACATAAAATTGCTTATAATTCATTTTTTTTTAAATTTCATCATATTGCTACATGTACTTTTACAGACTTCTTTGTAAGCTCCTGTGTTAAATCCATACTTTTGTTTTACTTTTCCAAAGGAAGCAGGAAAGTAAGCCTTAAGCTTCTGATCTGCTTTAGAGTACCTAGCTCAATGTGTTCCACATGTAAATAACCTATAAATGGGTAGCTTGATTGGCAATTCATGTTGACAAATTGCATTTAATATTGTTATATCCCATAATGCCTTGCCTGTTAATAATGTTTAAATGTCTTTTTTAATAAAGAAGAAATCTTTGGGAAATATTTTATTTGCACTTCTGCAAAACGGTGGTCATGAGGGCTGAGATTCCAAAAAAGGCTCTAGAATCTTGTTGGGATATTATGTAGGTTACATTTTCATAATAACTTGAACTGTTTTTATTTTAACCAGATAATCAGAGTTTGATTCTTTTTGGTATCTTAACAAAAAAATCATTGAATTTCAGGAGCATTAGATTGGAAACTGGTTAAAAGAAAGAATGCTGAAAGAAGTCACTAGTTATCAGCTCAAAAATTAGTTGATGGCCTCTGGATCAAAGTGACACTCATTTTCCATAAGTTCATTAACAACCTGAAAACGGGGTGAATAGCAGGGAGGCAAATTTATCAAAACCACATAATTATTCATACACTAAATATAGAGATAGTCAACTTCAGAAAGACCAAAAGCAGTTTAGTAATCAAGCTCCACAATGGCGAATGAAATTGAGTGTAGCAAGTTCAAGGTAAGACCTAGTGGAAGAAGCAATTCAGACTACTCATACACAGTACACTAATGGCATCTGAATTACCCACAGCCTCTCAGGAAAGAAACTGAGATGCCACCATCAATAGCTCAAAAAGTATGTTTACTTGACATACAGGAAAAGATTAAAAAAAAAAAAAAATAGGATGTTGTGTTGTATTAAGAAGAAAATTGAGGACAATGTGAAAAATAATACATTTTTGTTATATATTAAAACATCTTAATAGTCATTCAGGAAATACAGAATTAAAAAGTCACCTTTAATGTTTTCTCTAGTTATGAAGATTTCATCTTTTTAAGAAGGTAAAAGGGAAACAGGGTTGTGGTGGAGGGGAGGGGGGCGGTTGGGAATCTAAGAACTATCAAAAAAATTGTCAGAATTCCATACTGAAAGCACAATAGATTTCATGTCTTCAGAAAAGCAGGCAAAACAGTAAGTGAGAAGAGATTATGAATGGGAGAAAGAAGGTGAATGTGAATTTTCATTGTTTTCTAAGTATATGTGGATGTACAAGTATTCTGGCATAAAAAGATATGACATGGTGAATGGATTTTTACAACAGGCCTTATTTAGACAGACTGGAAGCTGAGCTGGAGATCAGAACATACATGTCGTCTTACATGACACTCCTTATCCAAACCTTGTTATCCATTGTAATGTCTTTGTTATGTGTTCTAAAAAGAAAGGGCATTTTTAGTTACAGAGTATTTTTAACCATTAAGATCCTACTGGAATGCTTGACAGGAAATATCTTCATATTGAGAAATGATGAAAAAATATATGAGCATACATTTGCAACAGAAGAAGAGTCTGTGATAAGGTTATTTTATCAGTTGGACCATCACTGCAACTATCTGAAACCAGTGGGGTCTAGAAGATTTGTAACTATTAACATTAAGAAGTGTTCATTCAGGATTGAAGGGAAGAAGCATCGTATATCATATAGCCATGGTGAGAAAGAGACCACTCTCGAAGTGAGAATTTGAACAGAATTTTTAAAAGGAGTTATTTGAAATTTGTGTTAAGGAAGCCACGAAAGAGCGGTATTGACCTAGTAACAGCAGTTTCTCTACCCGACCCCTTGGCATAAAGAAGCTAGGGGAAGGAGCGGATGTCAGAACCCAGAAAGAGTAGCTTTGTGAAAGCAATTCCCTATAGGAACAGTTCTTCAGCAGTAGAACATAGCCACGTAGAGCAACCTGGCAGAGAGAGGGGACTGGGGGCAAAAAGTACCCCAACCTTTACCTCTCTCCAGGGCATCTCATTGGCTCATAGCTCAAAAGAGCTCATTAATAATGTTGACAAAGATCAGGCTTCCATGTATAGAACAAGGAGAAGAAAAGCAAAGGGTAACTCTGGAAGGGGAGCAGAGATAACTGGCACATGTCCTTGTCAATCTTTTAATCTCTAGGATTTAAGAGTATCTGGCATATAGTAAATAATCAATGACACTTCAATGAATGGATGAATAAAAGATAAAAGCCCTAAGTTGTGTACTAGTAGAGAAAAACGTGAAAGTATTAGTTGCACAGTCACATATGACTCTTTGTGACCCCATGGGCTGTAGCCCACCAGGCTCCTCTGTCCATGGAATTCTCCAGGCAAGAATATCGGAGTGGGTAGCTATTCCCTTCTCCAGAGGATCTTCTACACCCTCGGACTGAACCTAGGTCTCCTGCATTGCAGGAGGTCTCCTACCTCTTTGCCATCTGAACCACTAGGGAAGCCCCAGCAGTAGAGGATATTCTGATAATTGGAAAGTATGTGGATATTATGATTTTCATGATATCAACACAGTCATTATGATTAAGCATGGGTGTGAAATGAATCCCCCTCAAAGAAGCATTTAATATAGTTGAAATAAACAATTAGCAATTATCAAGAATCTAGACATTCTCATAGAACAGAAAAAAATATATCTGCCTGAAGATCAAATTAATTTGACTTGGTTCTTTAGCTATTTCCTATCAACTGAGCATGTCCTTATTCCCTTTCTTCATGTACTTAAAGTTACAATAATTTGAATTATTGGTTTGCAGTGACTACTGTGTGGAGGAACTCTCAAGAACTGATTAATGACATTGATGATGTACTTTAAATGAAAGGTATCTATCTAGGTTGCTTCCCATTTTAGTGGAGTGTTGTTTTGATAGTTTTATTCACCAAGTTTTAGAACATGTTTTTTGTAAAAAATTTCCAAAGCTTGAAACTCCAGCATGTCCCTCTATACAGAAAATAAGCCCCTTCTTTCAGTCTACATTTCTGTCTACTTCAATCCTAGTGCCTTTGAATCCTGTACAGTGGCTCAGCATTGAGGCTTTACATTTCCAAACAACACTGCCTCTGAGTTTACACCCCTTCGCCCCTTTGTTATACCTGATTTTTTTTTTTACTTGAAACACTTGAAGAGAAATTCTCTCAGACACAGGGTACACTGTTAGTGCACAAATAAATACCAATACAACAACAGGCAATTTGGAACATAAATTTTTGTAGTAAAAACAAGCAAACAACCTGTGCTATTAGAACACTAGAGAAGTGCTATGTCACCTTAGTGACCACTTCTTTGGCCAAGTGGTCACTGTCTTGATGATTTGAAAGGCAAGTGCCCTCTTGTCTAATGTGATCTCTCTCTGTTTTTGTTTCCTTTACAGAGCTTCAGGTGTCTACTCTATGTCTTCTTCTTTGTTCACTTCCTTTATCTCCGTGAGTAGATGACAAAGTCCTCTAAGCCTGAAGATGGACCTCACCCATTTTGTTGTCCCTGCAACACCTATTGTAGCACTTCCTTAGCATTTATAAATTTTGAAGCTTGCATAATCACCCCATTGATCTCTCTTTCTCACTCTCTCCCTTCCTCTCTCCCACTCTCCTTTCTTATCTTTGCCTGAAAAGTTTAGTAGCTGCTACAACTGCAAAGATAGTTAATTCACGGAAAAAAAAAAAAAAACTAAACTAAAAAGTATTAATACATGCTGCTTATAAAGCTTAAATCATCTGCTCCAAATCAGCTGCTAACTATAAATATTCCTAGGAAACCTCTTACCAAATAAGCTCTGGCTTGGAATCACAGAGGAATGAAGTCTGTGAAGAATAAGGGGCTTGTATGAGGGGTTCTCACAGGATACACTGGATTTCCTGAAGCCACAAGCCACAAGGAATGAGATTTTGCAGAGAAGAAACCAAATGGGGAGATGTTTTCTTGTTTTACTAACGTTCCATAAAGGTAAGAATAACAAGGATAACAATGACAACAGAAACAACAGCGAACATTCATTAATCATTCACTGTTTGCCAAACTACATTCTAAATGAACACCTTATTAGCTCATTTATTCCTCTCAACAACCTCTGGCTTCTTTCTGTTATTACTAACTGTAAATCCAGCACATATCACAGTACACAGAAAATAGTTCTGAAAAAAATAAAAAACCTCGTTAAATTCACAGTGTTGTTTATTTTTGCTAAGTAAATATCTATTTAGATGGATTATTTAAATATTTTGAAATAAATAATCACCTAGAGATTGGGCATGCCATTAAACACATGATGTTTATGACCATTTCTGCCACAAACAACATGCAATTTTCGCCAGGCCATTTTGCCTTTTGGACTTTTAATTTCTCTCAACAACCTCTGGCTTCTTTCTGTTATTACTAACTGTAAATCCAGCACATATCACAGTACACAGAAAATAGTTCTGAAAAAAATAAAAAACCTCGTTAAATTCACAGTGTTGTTTATTTTTGCTAAGTAAATATCTATTTAGATGGATTATTTAAATATTTTGAAATAAATAATCACCTAGAGATTGGGCATGCCATTAAACACATGATGTTTATGACCATTTCTGCCACAAACAACATGCAATTTTCGCCAGGCCATTTTGCCTTTTTGGACTTTTAATTTTGTCTCCTATAAAATCAGGAAATTAGATTATCTCAAAGATATGAATGAAATGAAAGTAACTCAGTCATGTCCGACTCTTTGTGACCCCATGGACTGTATAGTCTATGGAATTCTCCAGGCTAGAATACTGGAGTGGGTAGCCTTTCCTTTCTCCAGGATATCTTTCCAACCCAGGGATTGAACCCAGGTCTCCCACATTGCAGGTGGATTCTTTACCAATTGAGTTATCAGAGAAGCTTGCAAACATATGCATGCAAATAATGTGGTTAAAGAGATAGAGTGAGAGAGAGAGAAGAAGAGACAGAGAAAGAGGAACACAGAGAAGAGGGAGGAAGGGAGAGAATGAATTTCAAAATATTAACAAATGAAAAGAAAGCTAACATTAGTATTTTTAAAAAACAATTTTATTTATTTATTTTGGCTGTGCTGGTTCTTCACTGCTGCATGAGAGCCGTCTCTTGCTGTGGAAAATGGACTCTAGGCACATGGGCTTCCATAGTTGCAGTGCATGGACTTAGTAACTGAGACTCATGGACTCAAACTCAGGCTCAGTAGTTTCAAAGATATGGTCTAACTTAAGAAATGATATGATTATGAGTTGATCTGAGTTAAATTTTTCAAGATGGTTTTGAAATAACCTAACCTAGAGGGCCCATAGGGATGTGATTTTTCTTTATAAAATTATTTATTTTATATGCATTGAGGCTCAATAATGGTCACTAAACCTATCTTTACTATATTTTCCAGCTCCAAATGAAAGGTGGAGATATATCACCTCTATGGATGTCACAGAGTTAGAGTCAACTCGTTACTTCTTTTCCAGAAACCTTCTGCTCCTACCCTCAAGCAGTCCTGTTGTCTACTCCAATGGGCTAATAGCTGAACATGTGCCTTACAGAAAAAGCAAGTCTGGATTCAGAATTTTCATACCAGCATGTCAGTTTACTTCCTGCCTGCCTAAATTTCAAACCCTGCATATCCATTTTTCAACTCAAAGCACAGGGTATCAACATTTCAAATATTCATCAGTTCAATCATGAATTGAGTGTGAGCCACTACTGGTCTAAAGCTGGTTGGAGACATCTGATATATAAGAAATGGTTCCAATGAGTTACGAACAATCATTCCTTCCCAATTTCTAAACTCTATCTCTGTGTTAACCCATAACAACAGAAAGATCTGTATCTGAGCCACATAACCCCATCTTCCCTCCCTTCTTCTACTGAAGTAAGATTTATATTGATTCTTCAATGTTGTAATTCAGAGAAATAAGACCCATCAGAACACTGAACTTAAATAATAGCAGAAATTTTGTCTGCTTCATTAACAAGCATTCCTTAAAGACAAACTTGTAGGTCTTAGGTCTTTGGGGGGATAAATTTAGAGAGCATCTAGTCAAATTTCAAGGAGGTAAAAGAACATGGCCCAGAACTGTCTCTGGATTGTGGGATCTTCTTTCTGAAAGATGTTATCAGTTGAGATACGTGGGGAAACCCAAGTAGCTATTCCCAAGTCATGGTTCCTTTTCCTTCTGGGAACCAGCAACATTACATTTTCTGGCTTTCCTTGTGGTTAGGTGTGACCAGGGCATTTGGGCAGAGGTGATTTGCTTCTTCTGTGCCCTACATGGTCCATACTTTCCCTTCTCTTGACTGTACCCAGATTCAGATGGTTCAGCAGACAATTCTGCCACAGTTATACACTATTATTCAATAATTCAAGAATTCTATGGTTAAATAAGTTTAGGCAAGTCTAAGCTAAGCAAAATTAAAGTGCTTTGGATAATTTTTAAAATTCAAATATAATGTCCTGAGTCTCTAGAAAGGCACTAAGCCATTAAAAATTCTTCATATTTTAGTCTCAGAAATGTTGTTTGTTTTCTGCCCCCCTCCCCAAAAATACCTATCATCTATCAGGCAAACAGAAATTAAAGTAAAAGTGGAATTAGCAGAGGCATGGGAATGAGGTGGAGGGATATTCACTTCTGAGCCCTTCAATTAAACCATGGGTCACATCCAAAATGCATCAAAGGCAATAATAAATGCAAACACAAATGCATCCATTAGGAGCAGGTCCTAGCAACTGCCATTTTTAAGGAGTGATCTTTAGTGATTTCAATGGGGAACTCAAAATTTCAAGATTTCTCACCCAGTTTTCCTACAGAATAGTAAATAACAATTATTTTATTTTTATTATGCATACTACATAGCACCAGTCTTGATATTGTAATAATTTCTGAGCATACCGGTCACTTCCTGTGTTCTCCATATTGCTAGAATACAGATGCACCTGTGTAGTGTGGTGTGCTGGGAAAAGTGATGAACCATGAAGCTGGGTAGATGGATTTACCCCAGCATGTATAGGAAACCACCATAGTACTTAACTATCCCATCACCACATCCTTTAAAATGAGTTCAATAATCCACTTAGTGCTAATATGGAGCATCACACTATCAAACGTGTATTCAGAACGTGAATCTTCCCTTCCTGGACAAGATGCTAAATCCAATATATCATGTCCATAAGGCAGAGTTGGAGAGAAAAGAAAAAACTGCCTTCATTTCACAACCACGTAGTAGATGGAATAGTATGAGACACAGTCATGCCAAAGCCGTATTAGCTACATTACTAACAAATCATTCATGTAAGTCAGTCAGTCTCAGAGCTCCATTTAAGCAATCCATTGTTTGTGTGACCTCGGTGCCCAGCTGAATGGAATCATGTGATACTTCACAAATAAATCCTTGTGTCTAAAATCCAACTCTTTTTCCTCTTTTCTGTGGATGGCAAATTATTTTGTCCAAATGATCACACTGACTTCTTCAACTTGCTAATTCTTCCCCTCCTCATTGTGAATGGCCAGAGAAGCAAGGTGATGATGGTGATGATAACAGCAATGACAAAAGCCACTGTATCTACAGGACTCTTAGGATGTGCTGGATGTACTTTGTGTATGCAGCGTCACCTCACTGAGTCCTCACGACAATCCTACTAGGTTTATTATCCCCGCCTTTACAGGTAAGGAACCCGAGATATAGTGCAATCAGAGACTGTCTGAAGCTCGTCTCTTCCAGTATGGAAAAGACTTGAGATAGGGCTCACATTTTGACAGAGACAGACAGATTTCCTGGCATCAGCATAGGTTTTAATTTGGTTCTACGTTTTATAGCCCTTTGACCTGGGGCAAGATATTTGATTGTTCTGACTTTCAGCTTTTTTATCCGGAATGTGGAAAGGATAATCCAGGTTTTATGAGGTTTGCTTCTTTATTTTTTTTGGTATTGGTGAGAAAAAAATAAGATACAGTCTACAGACCACATGACATCAATTATTGTGTGTTAGTTCAGTCATGGCCAACTCTTTCAGACCCTATGCATGATAGACAGGTTCCTCTGTCTCTGTCTATGGAATTCTCCAGGCAAGAATACTGGAGTGGGCTGTCATTTCCCCACTCCAGGGGATCTTCCCAACCCAGGGGCTGAACACAGGTGTCCCACGCTGGGTGCAGATTGTTTGCTGTCTGAGCCACCTGGGAAGCCCAGTGAAGCACATCAATTACATACTTAATAAATGATAGCTGCTATTACTAACTATGGTTTCCTAATGATAGGAAATAGTCCCATGAAAAGTAACAATATTTGAGGAGAGTAGCAGGCAAAGTCTGGAGTGGGGAGAAGGACGGAGAGAGAGAGCATTCAATCCAAGGAAAGGCTGGCTTTGCTTTCAAAATCGACTTGCACAGCTCCCAGGAAGCTGACACCTAGATGTCCAAGCTCAGGATCCACAATGCCCCCTGGTGGTCTGAGGGTCCTCTGGACCTGGGGATTAAGAACAGCTTTATCTCATTGTATAGGTGGGTCTCCAGAGCTACTTAGAGAAAGGGGCTAAACGGGAAGCTGCCCCTCAGCAGGCAGCTGCCTGGGTGCCCTGCTTCTATTCAACACTAACTTTATTAAGATATCAGAGTCGGAGCATGTAGGTGGCTGCAGGGAAAACCGTGCGTGGGCAAAAAGGTGGGGGGAGGCACTTAATAAAAGATATTTCTTTTCCTTTTTTTAATCTAAGTCTGGCAGGAACACCATTAAAAGGTGATTGAAAGTTGGTGATTTTTTTTTTTTCTCCAGGGGATCTTCCCAACCCAGGGGCTGAACACAGGTGTCCCACGCTGGGTGCAGATTGTTTGCTGTCTGAGCCACCTGGGAAGCCCAGTGAAGCACATCAATTACATACTTAATAAATGATAGCTGCTATTACTAACTATGGTTTCCTAATGATAGGAAATAGTCCCATGAAAAGTAACAATATTTGAGGAGAGTAGCAGGCAAAGTCTGGAGTGGGGAGAAGGACGGAGAGAGAGAGCATTCAATCCAAGGAAAGGCTGGCTTTGCTTTCAAAATCGACTTGCACAGCTCCCAGGAAGCTGACACCTAGATGTCCAAGCTTAGGATCCACAATGCCCCCTGGTGGTCTGAGGGTCCTCTGGACCTGGGGATTAAGAACAGCTTTATCTCATTGTATAGGTGGGTCTCCAGAGCTACTTAGAGAAAGGGGCTAAACGGGAAGCTGCCCCTCAGCAGGCAGCTGCCTGGGTGCCCTGCTTCTATTCAACACTAACTTTATTAAGATATCAGAGTCGGAGCATGTAGGTGGCTGCAGGGAAAACCGTGCGTGGGCAAAAAGGTGGGGGGAGGCACTTAATAAAAGATATTTCTTTTCCTTTTTTTAATCTAAGTCTGGCAGGAACACCATTAAAAGGTGATTGAAAGTTGGTGATTTTTTTTTTTTTAAGAAAAAGCACTTTCTCCTTCTAAAGAGAAAAGAAAGATGCCCATTTTTCCCAATTCACTCAGTGCACAGAATGTTTTCCTCTAGGTATTCATCCAATTAACTGGTCAGACAGCTGGAATCTGATACAGGGAATAAACAATTCTTCAAAGAGAAGCCACTCAGCGCTTTTCTTTGAGGAATTCTCTCCCCCCAAAATGCACCCCCCGTCTCCCTCTTTCCTTTTTTTTCCCCCTTGTTCCCTATAATTCCAGGTCTGGCCTGGATGTCACAGCTTCAGAACTGAGAACTGTCATCTGTGGTCTGCCACTCTCCCCACTGTGCCAGGAATGACACTTTAGTTCTGTGTTAATTGCCCTACTGCAGCTCGGCTATCAGCCAGGGCCTGTCTCAGATTTACTGATTGCAGACGTGAGTGGAGTGAGTGAGCAAGCATGCAGGGGTCGGGGCTCTGAGGGACCAAGTTCAAGGGCACCGAATGGTACAGACACATAAACAAGGGAATGGTATGTAAGCAATAAAGACATAAAGGTTAGGATCAGGGCTGGCAGTACAATAAACAGCTGTGATAACCCAGTTTGTTTATAGATAAAGAATTTACAGTAAAATCCTCAACTTGCAGCCTACATTTAACACTTTAAGAGACATATAACTTTTTTATGTATTTGCTAGCTCCACCATCACACTCTGCAAACATCTGTGGCCATCTCAGGGATTTTTCTCCCTTTTCTTTCCAACATTAGAAGTGTACAGTCATCACAAGATCTAGAAATAGAAGCCAAATCCAAAATCTCAGTGTTTGCTAGCAGCAGCTACAAATTCCAAAAGGCAGCTACTTCTAGCTGCTACTGTTCTGGTGTCCCATTCAAAATCTCTGTTTTTCAAGCTGCAAAGTGTTCTTTTACACTCCATTTTTCCTAATATTATTTTAATATATATAAGTAGAATAAGTAAAATTTCATTATAATGCCTATAAATTTGACTCTGTGTATGTTGTCCTAATTCTTTTTTTAAAGAAATGGATTTCAGAGAATAGCCAAGCATTTGGTGAAAGTACCACGGCCAGTGTTTCTTAACTGTCTTAGGAGGCCCCCATCAGAAGTACAATATATTGTACTGTAACTATTGATCCAAATGGCTACATTTCTAAAGCAGAAAATGATTGTGTAGTGAGAGCAGTGCAGAGGGGCAGTAAAATGCCCTCCAGTATATAAAGACATAAAGATTAAAGTCACCCTGTAGATTCCCTTTAACTCCTCCAAATCCGCTGTGTAATGTGTTCTTTTAGGATAAATCAGAACTTGGTACAAATTAACATGACAGGGATGGTGTTCGTAAATAAAAATGCTTCACAGCATTGTCCAGATCCGACCAAGTTCATTTTGCTTTAAATACATGGTGAGACTGTTAATTAAAACCCCAGATGTCAAAAAAGGAACATCTGACTATCTTGAAGGCAAAAACAACACCCCCCAGATTTGTCAGACAGAACACGTATTCTGGGTAAGGAACTGAGACATCAGTACACAGGATGCCCTACAGTGCTAATACCAACAGTTTTCGAGGCTATGGTTAGTCTTCAAATTCTATAAAGTTAGAATGTTTTTCGAAGGACAGGTGGAATCTGATGAATGAGATTTTAAATTGTGCTTTGCTGAAGGGTGCTTCTTGTTTAACCCTTTGTTGTATCTACCTTCTGCTAGAGTAAGCTGTCACTTAAATGGTTTTTAGATAAATCATATTTAAATAAGACACCATACAGTTTGGTTTTTAAGAGTTATGGCCAAATTAGCATTTAAGTTATTGTGTGATTGGAAAGGGGAGTCTTTCTGGCTTTGATTTGGTTTCACACTAGAAAGAGCACGAAGGACATCCATATTTTAAAATAGTCAGAACACAGATGACTGAGCCAAGACTTGCACTAAACATATTGAAGTTAGGGTTATTATTTGTTATTACTTTAATTAATAAAATAGCTTGTTTTAACCAATGTTCCCCTGTGTGTTGAAGTACCAGTTTGTGGCAAAAGGAATCATACATTGACTATACTTACGAAGATCTGAATGAAAAAATTTAATGACTCTGTGGGTACCAGTCTTGGCCTTAAAAGTAGCAAGCAGAATTGCCATTTATATTTCAAAACATTCCAAGACCTTGTGAAGATCTCTGATCTGCAGAGGAAGATGTTACATGGAGTTGGAGGTACCCTGTGTTCTCCCGCCTCCATCACTCACCTCCGAGCAGATGCTCTGGGTGAACCAGGTTGAGGTGAGAGGCTGGATTCTCTTTGAGGAGAGAGGCAGAAGGAAGTAAGGCTGGAGGGAGCTTCCCGGGCCACAGGAAGACCACCAGTGCCTAGAGCTGCCCTGACCTGACAGTATTTCAGCGCTTAGAAGAAATGAAGAACTCTAGCAGAAAAGAGACAGAGACAGAGAGATAAGAGCTCAGGAGAAGGGAGGGAAACAAAACTGGAAAAGGAGAGTGAGGCAGGCAGCATGCCCCTCCTCCCTCAAGGCAGTCGCCCAAGAAGAAATTCCATCCTCCTTTGAAATGAAATACATTTCATGATGCCATTGCATGATGTGATTATTTAGGTGTTCACTAGATTCTCCGATAAATAGAAACAAACGACATGCTTACCAGCTATGCATCTGAATACCGGACAAACCCTTCTCTGAAAAGCTCTCTGGGGCGGGGAGCACCAAAGAATCTGCATTGCGTAGCACCCTGGCATTCTTCCCTCCCTCCTTTCTTGGATCTATCAGAGCCATTGTGAAGACTCGGGACCTGGGAGATAACCATATAGCTGAGAACTTTACAGCTGAGGTTTGAAAATGATGGTCCTCTGACCCAGTGAGTAGTGTATTACTACAGAAGTTTGTATTCTATTAAAATTCAATAAATGACCAAGATCTGGACTAATCCCCTGCCAGGGTTCATTTTCATTACAGGTTCCTGCTATTTTCCCAATGCCTTTTGCTCTGCCCTTCTTGCTACATATGGAAAACCTATATCAAGATGGTTGTCATGGCAATGAAAAGATTTGCATGTGTCTTTCTATCTATTTAAATACCTTCTTATGGTTTATAACTACTATAATACCTCCTTCCAGCTCCACTCATCACTAATTTAGAGTTAGCTTGGTATAACTGAGGTCACTGATTCCATCTGAAGCATGTTGTCTAGACAACTCTAAAGTCACTGACCATGGGGGAAATTGCTTTATGCAAATAAAAAGGGTGTAGCAGTGATTCGTGCCATGGCCAGCCTTGAAATCTAAATGGATAGCTGTGACCATGTCTCTTCTAAAGATATTTATTTCAAGATAAGGAAAATACAAAAAAGAAAAGAACTTTGAGTTTTCTTTTGTCATGTTCAGAGCTTTTCTTCTTTGTCTCCTTCCTTGCCAAACTCTACTACTTTCTGAAGCTGAATCATCATTTTCAAGGTTTTGACTATAAACGTACTCAGTATAAAATGTTGTAGAGAGTTTGTCTTGATATAAAAATTGCAGGTCCAGTAAGATTCTGATTTATTTGTGTAAGATCCTCAAGGTTCTCTTCTTTAGTCTTCCCACCTTGTAAGTTCCACTTCTTTTTCCTTAGCACAATTTCTTGTCATTTGGCAAACTAAAGAAATATAATCTTAACTATAAAAAGCACAGGACTTCCCTGGTGGCTCAGTGGTAAAAAATTGACCTGCCAGTGCAGAGGACATGGATTTGATCCCTGGTCCAGGAAGATCCCACATGCTGTGGAACAACTAAGCCCATGTACCACAGCTACCGATCCTGAGCTCTAGAGCCCAGGAGCAACAACTACTGAGCTCACATGCTGCAAATCCTGAAGCCCATGCACCCTGGAGCCTGTGTTCCACAATAAGAGAGGCCACCACATGAGAGGCCCATGAGCCACAAGGAAGAGTAATCCCCACTGACTGCAACTAGAGAGAACCCGCATGTAGCAATGAAGACCTAGTACAACCAAAACTAAACAAATACCGATTTTGAAAAAGCATAGCTCACATTTGTAGTGGGTTTTCCAGGTGGCACTAGTGGTAAAGAAGTCGCCTGCCAATGCAGGAGACATAAGAGATGTGGATTTAATCCCCAGCTTGGGAAGATCCCCTGGAGTAGGGCATGGCAACCCAATCCAATATTCTTGCCTGCAGAGTCCCATGGACAGAGGAGCCTGGTGGGCTACAGTCCACGGGGTCACAAAGAGTCAGACATGATTGAAGCAACTTAGCACAGCATGCACATTAGTAATAAAATACCATTAAACAATCCTCTTCTGAAGGGACAATACATAAACCTAAAGGAGATCCCACCTCTATACCCTTCAATAAACAGCACAGTGCACTGGATGTGAGACCAACTTAATCGCATTTGATCTTGTCCCAGCAAAGATGTGGCTCCTATAGGCCTCTATGGATAAAACCTTTTAACGGTTTCCTAAGACCTCCTCATTAACATTCTTCTAGTAAAGTGTGGTTCAGAGCTCATAGAGATTAAAAAAATAACTTATCTAGAAAGTCTAGTGGTTTGGTAATACAACAGTTTTCCATTCACCTTTGAATTCTGTGCCATGCTCACAAGCAAGAAATTCTTACAGATATTTTTAGGCCTAGGTAATGCTACCCTGCTCTCGGAGTAGCACATTAAGGGCCATTTTACCCTGACAATAAAGTAAGACTGTCTTTACATATTGGACTACAATCACTGCTTGACTAATCTGTAAAGGGTAGATTTTTCTATTGCATTTCAATAGCTCATCTACTTCAAACTGTTGTGAACTTTCTAAAGATGTGTTTTCATTTATAATAGCAGATCTTGCAGTGTGGTAATCTGGAATTGAAGTTTCAGTGACAGATTCATTCAACTAGCACTTTGCATGAGGCATTACTGCAAACATTATTTCTTTTTAAAAAAAAAAAAAAATATAAAAGTGACAAAACCTTCCAAAGATAATTTCTGCAATTTAGTAAACTAAGGACTTCAAGTCAGGCATCAGTTTCCGGGTGTTTTTCATAATGGATTTCACAGCAGATGACCTGACAGGCAATCTCATGATCTGAGCAGCGCTTAGTGGCGTATATACAAACTGCCGTCAGAAGCGCTGGGAGTCACCCTTCCTTTCACATGACATGCCTGCAAGTTAAGCACAGCAAATGTCCAGAGGTCCAGACTGACCCCTTCACCTCCCGTCTGGGAAACATTCCTGCTCTGAGCCATTCATTCCTGACAACAAACAGAGCAGGGGCATGGGGTTTGTTTTCAAAGGCCAGCAGAGGCTGGGATGAATGAACCATATCTAGCACCACAATCGCTGGCAAGGACTGTGAATCAAGTTGTAACCCTGTGCCCTAGAAGGGGAGAGTAGAGAAGAAAGAGGAAGATGAAAGGGAGGAAGAGGAAGGTAGAAATGCCAGATAAAACAACTCTACCTTTGGCATCCTCTAATTCGTTGCCTTCTCTCCTCCAGCTTCTGCCTTACCCATGTCTACCACACACATCACAAGTCTATTATATTGTATATAAGTATATGATATATGCAGCACTCCACTCAACTTGATGGTTTAAGTGAAAAAACACCAATTTCTGAAGAAGTTTTGAAGTATGGCTATCCATATTACAGCAATGAATTCGAATACCCAGTTCTTCCTCCAAAAACAATTATTTCTTTGCATTTCCTTACACTTTATAATATTTTCTATTTGTTGCATTATAATCTTGAGGCTTTACACTTAACTGTCCCATCACTCAGCAGTATCTGGGACTGCATAAAAGTTGGACACTGCATTTTTCCTAAACTAGAACTGTTTGTATTTATCTGCTGCTGAACAAATGAATCTATTTCTGTGTTGTGGGTAGATGGAAGTCATTTCTGCCCTTGTAAAATAAAACACAAAATTGACTAAGTTGAAAATATAATTTTACCTAAAAGTATATGGTCCTATATGTTATTGGCAATCTTTATCTTTTTCCAAAGAGTCCACTTCACTGTGAAATCTCTAGCCAATGGGCAATCATTTCTTGGCACTTAATAGTATCACCGTTATCTCTACCTTTTCACAAAATAGAAATAGCCAGTTTACAGCTGGACAGGTCACTTATTCTCTCTGATGATGCCTGTACGTGGAAATGTTTTGAAAATGGTAAAATACCATATTAATTGCATGGTAATAACCATCAGAACAGTTCAGCACCATCACTCCATTGTAGACCACTCAACTACCAGATTGACAGTTACAAAATACAAATAAATTTTTAAAAATGATTGATTTTATGACTATCTAGTGACTACATTTAAATAGGGAGATATTACTATTAATATTAGTTATATTAGAAATAGATAAATATGTAAATATCCCAGGTTAAATAATAAAAATAGAAAATATTAAGTTCAAAACCAGAGGAAATTAGTTTGTTTTTTTTTTTTTTCAAAGACATCATTCAGAATTCAGAGAAGGAGCCATAAGCTCAACTTAATTTTTCAAAAATCTTGAGAAAATAAAATAATAATGTAGCTTATTTTAGTTTACATTGTAAGTCTTCTGGAAAAAGAAAATCAGACCACTCTCAGTATGTTCTGCTGAATCATTTTATGCTACTTGGAAGTTTTTAAATCATCTGAATACTTTCCTATCCAGATTAGTGCCTGGGCCAAAAGTTTTGTCTTACAACTGTCTATTTATACAATTGATATACAGTCTTCTGATAATTATTCCCAAAGTACTGTTTGGGTTTACTTTATTAAGCTATTTCCAAAGACCTCTGAGAAAGGAACAGGAAACAAAAATGTTAGCTATCCTTTAGAACAACACATTTATTTGAAATTAAATGATCAAAAACTACTCTTGTGAAAAATGTTTTGGAGAACTTAAGCAATTAGCTTCACATAGTCAGTAGGACTTCAACTATATTTCAGTCCTATTAATATGGAGATCTCAGAAAAATATTAAATTAAAATTAACAGACCTCACTTGGTATTTCATAAATTGTCAGATAAGGAATTGGAATCCTTGGGATCCCAGTGAGTCCTAGATTCAGTGGCAAAATTAATGTCTACAGAAGCCATTCTCTTCCTGTACAACAGTTTATGATTTGATTCAAAATATATGAAACTGTAGATGGACAGGGTTGTAGTAGCAAATACTGCCCAGTGTTGGTGAAGGCATAGAACAAAATAATCTCCCCAGAGAAGGAGACTAAATATTCTCAATGCATTTGGAAAAGTCTGACAATACCTGGTAAAGTTAATTATGCATATATCCTTTAATTGTTTAATTCAACTTTTAAAAAGAGAAAGTCTTGGTCACCAAAAGATATTTCCCAGCATTATTTATAGTAGTATTGTTCATAACAGTCAAAATATTAGAAAATAAATATCCATAGGCCATAAAATGAATGCATTTAGTGTTGTATACTTATAAAATGAAGTACTGCTGCTGTTAAGTTGCTGCAGTCGTGTCCAACTCTGTGCAACCCCATAGACGGCAGCCCACCAGGCTCCCCCATCCCTGGGATTCTCCAGGCAAGAACACTAGACTGTGTTGCCATTTTCTTCTCCAATGCATGAAAGTGAAAAGTGAAAGTGAAGTCACTCAGTCATGTCCGACTCTTAGCAACCCCATGGACTACAGCCTACCAGGCTCCTCTATCCATGGATTTTCCAGGCAAGAGTACTGGTGTAGGGTGTCATTGCCTTTTCTGAAAATGAAGTACTAAATAATAGTAAAAATGAATGAAATGCAGCTATAAACATTGGCATGTATGAATCTTTAAAAACTAACAGTAGGTGAAAGAAACAAGTCATCAAAGCATATATACAATATGATTCCATATGTATAAACTTCAAAAAACAACATATTATTTAGTGAGGTAAACAAATGTTCAGTTCAGTTCAGTTGCTCAGTAGTGTCCGACTCTTTGCAACCCCATGAATCGCAGCATACCAAGCCTCCTTGTCCATCAACATCTCCCGGAGTTAGCTCAGACTCACGTTCATAGAGTTAGTGATGCCATACAGCCATCTCATCCTCTGTCGTCCCCTTCTCCTCCTGCCCCTAATCCTTCCCAGCATCAGAGTCTTTTCCAATGAGTCAACTCTTTGCATGAGGTGCCCAAAGTACTGGAGTTTCAGCTTTAGCATCATTCCTTCCAAAGAAATCCCAGGGTTGATCTCTTTAGAATGGACTGGTTGGATCTCCTTGCAGTCCAAGGGACTCTCAAGAGTTTTCTCTAATACCACAGTTCAAAAGCATAAATTCTTCTGCACTCAGCTTTCTTCACAGTCCAACTCTCACATCCATACATGACCACAGGAAAAACCATAGCCTTAACTAGATGGAACTTAATCGGCAAAGTAATGTCTCTGCTTTTGAATATACTATCTAGGTTGGCCATAACTTTTCTTCCAAGGACTAAGCGTCTTTTAATTTCATGGCTGCAGTCACCATCTGCAGTGATTTTGGAGCCCAGAAAAATAAAGTCTGTCACTGTTTCCCAATCTATTTGCCATGAAGTGACGGGCTCACATGCCATGATCTTAGTTTTCTGAATGTTGAGCTTTAAGCCAACGTTTTCACTCTCCTCTTTCACTTTCATCAAGAGGCTCTTTAGTTCTTCTTCGCTTTATGCCATAAGGGTGGTGTTATCTGCATATCTGAGGTGATTGATATTTCTCCTGGCAATCTTGATTTCAGCTTGTGCTTCATCCAGCCCAGCGTTTCTCATGATGTACTTTGCATATAAGTTAAATAAACAGGGGACAATATACAGCTGTGACATACTCCTTTTCCTATTTGGAACCAGTCTGTTGTTCCATGTCCAGTTCTAACTGTTGCTTCCTGACCTGCATATAGGTTTCTCAAGAGGCAGGTTGGGTGATCTGGTATTCCCATTTCTTTAAGAATTTTCCAGTTTATTGTGGTCCGTATAGTCGAAGGCTTTGGCATAGTCAATAAAGCAGAAATGTATGTTTTTCTGGAACTCTCTTGCTTTTTCAATGATCCCACAGATATTGGCAATTTGAACTCTGGTTCCTCTGCCTTTTCTAAAACCAGCTTGAACATCTGGAAGTTTATGGTTCACGTATTATTGATGCCTGGCTTGGAGAATTTTGAGCATTACTTTACTAGCGTGTGATATGAGTGCAATTATGTGGTAGTTTGAGCATTCTTTGGCATTGCCTTTCTTTGGGATTGGAATGAAAACAGACCTTTTCCAGTCCCATGGCCACTGCTGAGGTTTCCAAATTTGCTAGCATATTGACTGCAGCACTCTTCATTCTCAGTAGAAGAAACTGCCTTCTACTCCAAAAAGAATATAAAATCTGACAGATGAAAAATTCTTTGATATTATGCATTTAAACTTAAGTTATATGCTGAACTTATTTGCAAAGCAGAAACAGAGACACAGATGTAAAGAATAAACTTATAAATATCATAGGAGGACGGGGAGATGGGATGGATTGGAAGACTGGGATTGACAAAAGTAGTATGTATAAAATAGATAACTATTGAGAACCAAAAACAGGGAAGCCTGGCATGCACAGTCCATCGGGTCACAAAGAGTCAGACAGGACTGAGCGACTGAACAACAACAAGAAGCTACTGTATAGCACAGAGAACTGTACTCAGTGTTCTGTGGAGACCTAAATGGAAAGACAACCTAAAAAAGAGGGGATATATGTATATGTATGACTGATTCACTTCTATATAGATCAGAAGCTATCAGAATACTGTAAAGCAACCATATTCTAATAAATATTAAAAACTAAAACATGGTGCAGAATGGAAAAAAAAACAACACCTAAGTTATCTTTATGCGCATTTATCATTACCCTTTTTCCTTTAGTCATTGTGAAAGGTAAATCCCCCTAGATCTTGTCCCTTCCTGCTTTCTCATATATGAGCTAATCAAAGACCCCTTTGCCTAAATTTTCAGTGTTTTCTCTCTTTACTGGCTCTCTCCCTTCTTAAGTATAAGAAAAAGGAGGAAGAAAATAATATTCTTTACCTATGTCTCTGCTATTTACTATCTTGTCATTGTCCTTCCTAAGTAAATAATTGCTGACATTTACTATCTCCACTCCCTCATCTCCCACCTAATCATTTATCTGGCTTTTGCCTGGTTGTGCTGGCCATGATAACTAACAAGTGATTCATTACTAAATCCAGTGCACATTTTTCATATATTTCCAACTTAACTTTCTGTCTTATTGATAATCACTCCACTTTCTTGATACTCTCCTTATACTTAGGTTCTATGACTCTGCTCACTTATGTCTTTCTACCTGAAGAGTCTACTTAGTTATTTAAGACATTTGTTGCTGTTGTGTTCCCTCTTGTTCACATTCTGACTACTGTCTCTGAGTGCCTTCATCCATTCCAATTCCTTTCCCATCTATTTGCTGGTATACATCTGTAGTTTGGGTCTTTTTCTGGAATCCTATGGTTCTACATACAACTATACATGGGGAATATTTTTCTTGATTTTCTGCAGGTAACTCAAATTCAACACACATTTAACAGATTTTCTATTTTAGCCTGTTTTCAATGATCCATTTTATGTGCCTAATAGTAGTGGCTCTAATATCCATTAAGAACCAAAGTACCAGAAAAAGTAAAAGTTTTCGTCGCTCAGTTGTGCCTGACTGTTTGCTACATTCTCTGTCTCTAGAATTCTCCAGGCAAGAATAATAAAATATTCCTTTCTCCAGGGGATCTTCTAGACCCAGGGATCAAACCCGGTCTTCTGCATTGCAGGCAGATTCTTTACCATCTGAGCCACTAGGGAAGCCCATAGGATCAGAAATACCCCATACACTTGACTCGCTCTTGAATTGTAATCCTTGACATTTAGCCAATCTTTAAATTCTGTTACAAAAGCAACAATATGATTGTAATTAGTGTGTTCACTTCCTTTTTCTTTTGATTCCTGAAAAAATTCCCTAAATAGGTCTCGAATCCATCCTTCACATTGCTGCCAAAGTGGTCATCTTAAAAAGAAATTTTGGAAAAACTCTAAACATCACAGAAGCACAAAAGGATCCTTCCTAATTTGGATGCTGTTTGCTCCTACAGTCTTATTCATACTGCTCTCATAATATTTTTGTCAGGTATTCTTAATTCACTAGAAATTTTTATAAGCTAATAGAAACTTAGAGGATTCAAATTTGCCTGTTACTCCAGGTGTTTCTTGACTTCCTACTTTTGCATTCCAGTCC
This sequence comes from Madoqua kirkii, assembly GCA_006408675.1. Lineage (NCBI taxonomy): Eukaryota > Metazoa > Chordata > Mammalia > Artiodactyla > Bovidae > Madoqua > Madoqua kirkii. The sequence goes on from SJYC01136288.1 coordinate 75,108, forward strand.
CCTATAATGAAAAGGACATATTTTTGGGGTGTTAGTTCTAAAAGGTTTTGTAGGTCTTCATAAAACCATTCAACTTCAGCTTCTTCAGCTTTACTGATTGGGGCATAGACTTGGATAACTGTGATATTGAATGGTTTGCCTTAGAAACGAACAGAGATCATCCTGTTGTTTTTAAGGTTGCATCCAAGTACCACATTTCAGACTCTTTTGTTGACCATGATGCCTACTCCATTTCTTCTGAGGGATTCCTGCTCACAGTAATACTTATAATGGTCATCTGAGTTAAATTCACCCATTCTGGTCCATTTTAGTTTGCTGATTCCTAGAATGTCGACGTTCACCCTTGCCATCTCTTGTTTAACCACTTCCAATTTGCCTTAATTCATGGACCTGACATTCCAGGTTCCTATGCAATATTGCTCTTTACAGCATCGGATCTTCCTTCTATCACCAGTCACAGCCTCAGCTGGGTACTGTTTTTGCTTTGGCTCCATCCCTTCATTTTTTCTGGAGTTAATTCTCCACTGATCTCCAGTAGCATACTGGGCACCTAATAACCTGGGGAGTTCCTCTTCTGGTATACTATCATTTTGCCTTTTTATACTGTTAATGGGGTTCTCAGCACAAGAATACTGAAGTGGCTTGCCATTCCCTTCTCCAGTGGACCACATTCTGTCAGACCTCTCCACCATGACCCACCCATCTTGGGTTGCCCTGCAGGCATGGCTTGGTTTCACTGAGTTAGACGAGGCTGTTGCCCTAGTGTGATTAGACTGACTAGTTTTCTGTGAGTATGGTTTCAGTGTGTCTGGCCTCTGATGCCCTCTTGCAGCACCTACCATCCTACTTGGGTTTCTCTTACCTTGGGCGTGGGCTATTTCTTCACAGCTGCTGCAGCAAAGCACAGCCGCTGCTCCTTACCTTGGACGAGGGGTATCTCCTTACTACCACTGTTTCTGACCTTCAATGTTGGATAGCTCCTCTAGCCTGCACAGCCTGGGTTCCTTGGGTTGCACCTCCCATCTGCCGGCCCAGCCCTCGGGGGTGAGTGGCTCCTCCCAGTGGCCTCCACTGGCCTCAGGCTCGGGGTGGCTCCTCAGGGTCACTGCCCCTGGCCTCTGGCTCGAGGTGGCTTCTCCCGACCACCCCCGACCTCGGAAGCAGGGTGTCTCCTCCTGGCCGCAGCCCCTGACCTCGAACGCGGGTTAGCTCCTCTCGGCCGCCGTCCTTGACCTCAGATGCGGGGTAGCTCCTCCCGGCAGACGCAGGGTACCTCGTCTCGGCCATTCCTGTGCTCTTGCAGCCTGGCACTCTTGGCCGCTGCCCCTGACCTCAGACATGGGGTAGTTGTAGGAACACTAAAAAGAAAAGAAAATATTTATAGAAAAAGTCAAGTATTAATAGCAATTTTCTTATGATGTGGAAAGGACTCATTGGTAAAAGATGATTGATAAGAATAGATTAAAAAAAAATCTCAAAAAGACCAAAATTTATGTGTTGAAATATTAATCCCTAGCACCTCAAAACATGGCTGTTGAATGTAGGATCTTTAAAGAGGTGTTAAGTTCAAAGGCCATTAAGATGGGCCTTACTCCAATGTGACTGGTGTTCTTATGAGAAGGGGAAATTTGGACACACATAGACTTCAGAAATGTGTGAGCCACGTGAGCACAGTGAAAAGACAGTCATCTGCAAGCCAAGGAAAGAGGTCTGAGGAGAAATCAAACCTGCTGATACCTTAACCATGGACTGTTTAGCTTCCAGAACTGTAGAAAATACATTCTGTGTTTTATGCCACTCAGTCTGTGATATTTTGTAAAATACACAGATGTAAACAAAAGTAGGCAAACTATAAAGAGGAAGAAAACAATTATACACAATTTAAGTAGCAGGTATATCTTGATGGGGAAGGGAGGCATTGGTAAACATGTGACTGATAACACAGAGAATATGGAAAATTCCCCAAAGGTCATGCAACATGAGAAGCATGAAGTCCACCAGTCCCTATGAGGCTGGTGGAGTCGGTGGAGGGAGTTGTTGGGGGCAGGCTTAACAAGAGGAGGATAAAGGACAAAGGACACTGAGAAAAAGACATTTAAAAGCTAGGAAAACCAGGGAAGTGAGTTGACTTTTAGAGGCAAGAAGTGTGAATCAAATGGCCAAGGATGACAAATGATGACGACTGGGTGATGCTGATGAAGTAAGCAACCAGGGAGTCATGGGGACAAGTGTTAGGGCCGTTTCAATGAACAGCAAGGGCAGAATCTGATCAACATGGGCTGCAGAAGAAATGAGAGGTAAGGAAGAAGAGAACAAGTTTTGCAGACTCTGAAGAACATGACTGTAAAGATAAGATGTGAGCTAGAGCAGTAGCTGGTGCAGAACTTTGAACTGTAGAGACTTTGTTCATTTCTGTTGTAAGATTAAGAGCGCCTAGAACTTGCATTTCATGACAAGAAAAATCAGTGGAGAATAGAACTGAAAATATAGAAGGGAGATGTCTTCATCAAAACATAAAAATTAATTCCCTCTCTAGTTAAACATAGCTGAAGTTTTAATGAAAAACTCTCACAGAGATTAGAGTGATACAACTTTGCCTTTTAAAAGAATGCCAGATATCACTCATCCAATGAATAAGTCTTGAGAGTCCAGGAGATTTTAACAGTCTAAGTTGGTTTTCTACTTGCTATAACACTCCAGAAAACAACTGACTCCTATCTCCCATCATTTTTTAGAGTGGTTAAAAAATAATCTTCTATTTCTGAAGGCAAATCTAATAGCAAGTTATTTTGCTTAAATTGTCGGCCCCTTAGGGAACATGACTCCACCAGAAAGAAATGAAAACAAAAGCAAGCTTATGGACAACTCGTACCACCTTTACATATTTTGGAGAAAGGGAAGATTCTCAGTGGGGAAAAGAGCAAGAGCTAGAAGCTACATACTCCGGGATCTTACACTGAAGTGTCATGAGAAAGATGCCAAGAGGTGCAGAGAGGGCAAGGATGGAGGGTCAACATCTGAACAGCCCATGGGGCCCCTTTCTGAGCAGCACTGTCTCAGCCTTGGCCAATCAAGATGGCAAGTCTGTGAGCAATCCCTGTGTATGGAACAATAACTGCAGAGAACAGAAACTGACAGGCGGCTCAATGAAGAGGACTTCATCTTTTGGGGGAGATTTTCTGTAGAGGAGGACCTTCTATTGAGAAGAGCCAGGTAATCACTAGCCAAACTCCCTCATGTACCAATTACTCACACATTCTCTGAATTTATAATCTCAATCACTCTCTGATAATTCAAACAGAGTATAGGTTTAGTCAATCTATAGCTATGTAACAAAATTGTATTATCTTTTCATTAATTTGGAAGCAAAAGCATCATCACATTCAGAGTACATCCCATTAGCTCCAAAGGAAATCCTTTTTTCAATGTAGGATTTAATGGAGGGCCCCGATATCACAAGGAGGATTTTTATTAAGAATCATTATCAATTCAGCTCAACTTGAAATGGTAACTTCAGCTTCATAAAGATACATGCATGTGGACACAATTGTGGAAAGCAGAATTCTAAGATGACCTCTTATGATCCATACTCTTGTATAATCACCCATTCTTAAGAGCAGACAGGACATGCCACTTGCTTCTAACCACTATGGCAAAGGTGATGGATGTTACGCTTGTGGAAGGATTTTAGTGATATAATTAAAGCACCGTATAGGCTTTAAGTAAATCAAAAGGTGGATTATCTTGGGTAGGCCCAGCCAAATCAGGTGAGCTATTGACAAAAATGTCTAAAGGTTAGAGGCTCCATCCAGCTGGACATAATGAACATGCCACCATGAATTCTACAGCTACAAAAGATGAATTCTGCTAACAAAATGTAGCAGCTTAGAAGCAAATCCTTCTTAAGTTGAGTCTCTGATGAGAATACAACTCAGCCATCATCTTGCCTACAGCTTTTTGAGATTTTGAGTGGAGTATCCAGATACAGCATGCCTTGATTTATGACCCATGGAGACTATGAGATAATAAGTGTTTATTGTTTTAAGCCACTAAATTTTTGTTAATGTGTTAAACAGCAATTAAAAACTAATACTATAGCCAAATTACTCCTGGGTCTACCTGTCACTTTATATTATTCAAGGTGTTATAAGTAATAGAAGTCAACTCTGGTTAACTTATTAAGCAGAGGTTATGGGCTTCCCTGGTGGCTCAGATGATAAAAAATCTTCCTGTAATGCAGGAGACCCAGGTTCAATCCCTGAGTTGGGAAGATCCCTTGGAGAAGGGTATGCAAACCGCTCCAGTAGTCTTGCCTGGAGATTCCCATGGCCAGAGGAACTGGGCGGGCTACAGTCCTTGGGGTCGCAGAGTCAGACACTGCATGACTAACACTTTCATATCATAGCTCACATAAACTCCAAAAGGGTTGGGGAAACCAGGCTTGCAACCTATGTAGTTAGAAACAATCCTCTGAATCACACAGGAGGAATGGCCCCATGAAGATACCATGGCTGGAGCGACTGGGCCACACTGACTCCAGCTCATACAATCAGCATCATCCAAGATGGACATGGGAGTCTACTCTTAAAGCTCCTGCTGCTTCTGGAAAGCCCATGTAGCCATTGACTATCAACAGCCACATAAGGATCCCTATTTTTCCATTAATATGCTACTAGCTTCAAAATCAATTCCTGGAGTCACCAGGTCTGGCTATAGAAGCAAGGTCTTGTGCCTAAGGTAGAGGCCCTCCACTTAGTTGCAAAGACACTTAAGAAAGTTTTCATTGATCAGTTGCTCATCATGTCCAAATCTTTGCGACTCCATAGACTGCAGCATGCCAGGCTTTTCTGTTCTTCATCTCCAAGAGCTTGCTCAAACTCATGTTCATTGAGTCAGTGATGCCATCCAACCATCTCAGCCTCTGTTGTCTTCTTCTTCTCCTGCCTTCAGTCTTTTCCAGCTTCAGGGTTTTTTCTGATGAGTTGGCTCTTCACAGCAGGTTGCCAAAAATTTGGAGCTTCACTTTCAGCATCATTCCTTCCAATGAATTTTCAGGATTGATTTTCTTTAAGATTGACTGGTTTGATCTCCTTGCAGTCCATGGGACTGGAATTCTGAGATTTCCTATTAGGAGGCAGTCTTTGTTAAATAAGATGGCTAATCTCTAACATAGTTTTCCCAGGTGGCACAGTGGTAAAGAACCCACTTACCAATGCAAGAGATGCAGGTTTGATCTCTGGGTCAAGAAGATCCCCTGGAGTGAGAAATGGCAACCTCCTCCAGTGTTCTTGCCTGGAAAATCCCATGGATAGCAGAACTTGGCAGGCTACAGTCCATGGGCTCACAAAGAGCCAGACATGACTGAGCAAACATACTCTCTAATAAAAGAAAATGCCTTCAGATGCTAGGAGGCCAAAGTGAATGTTTATTTCCCCTGCATTTCTGTCTCCAAAATTTTACACTGTCAGTTTTTACATTGTCTTCCAAAATGTGGGACTGGAGTTCACTTTGAGTAGTTTCAATAAATGACCCTCTCCAAGCTCCAGTCCTCAAATTATATGATCTTGAGGATATTTAAATAAATAATTACACCTCAGGACAGGGCAAATGTAGGTCCCTTTTATCAGTCAGGTTTTTGTCTTATTTGGTTTTCGCTACTATTAAATTACTGCATAAGACCTGTAGTGATTTTCATGGAATATATTTTATTAATCTGGAAATCATATTGAATGTTTGTTGTCTGGAGAGACTTGCCAGGATTCTAGGCTGAAGATACTTATCCATGACTATTATCTCATTACAAATCTTCGTTGATAAACATTGAAAATATTAATCAGCTTCCATCTGATCATAGTCCCCCATTTAATTGCAGCAAAATCTCTGTTGTTTATGTACTGGCTTCTTTCCTCTTTCTTTTCCTCCTTCATTCATTTTGCTCATTTAAAGTCTCTCTTCCTGGTCCCTAAGCTCCAAACAGATTCTGACAATTGTGGCAGGCGGGGATATATCCTATGGTTTAAATTGCACTGACACTGAGTAAGATACAACAAAGAAGACTGGAAACATAGCACCAATCCAGCTCCCAAGATAAAACATCATAGGGAATATGTCTGTGCTATTAATTCTACTCTCAGAGGAGGTCAAGAGGGCAATGGGTTAATCCCATGGTATAGATGAAGGGTAAGAGAAATATTCGTATTGATTGAACTGTGTTGGTAGATTAAAGTTTACGACACTTTACACAAACCAAAGACTTTCTTCCAATAGACAGGAGAAAAGTGAGGGAGGAGCAAGTGGTGCTTGAGAAATAATATGTAGAGTTAGGAAGTATTTGTGAGGATGGTAACAGAATAAACACAGTCCACAAAAAGGAAATGTGGGATATTAAAAGAATTGTTATGGCATTTGACGTTTTTTAGATGCAAGAAATATGCCCATGTGAAATATATATTAAACAGAATTCAGTGCTAAACAATCTCTAGGCTCCTTGGCTTTCTCACACAACTGACCCCTATAATAGTAATAAATAGATACGGACAAAATAACAAAGCTCACAGAAAAGTACAGCTTGCCCCAGTGATGACCCTCTACAGCCAGGTACAGCAGGACACCTTCTACCGCAGACTAATTTACAGACCTTTTTCTTTTACTGCTTCTATTCTTGAAGCAGATGGGTGCAGATATGGAGGTGGCAAGTAAAGAAGGGAGTTATTACTTGGTTGTTGGTGAGTTTGTGTGTACTCCTAAATCGATTGGGTAGGTTGGCTTCAATTGTTGCTCTGCAGTGCTTTACCCATTAGAAAATTAACTTTGCTAGAATTCCAAATGAAAAGCAGATTTTAGCATAATTTCAAAAGGAAAAGTCATGTATTGAGGTTGAGTCATGTGAAAAGGTCATTTTGGCAATTCAAAAAATGACCAAATAGTATCTATCTCATATGTTTCTAATCCTGTGAGCTGGTACTGTGGTAGATGCCAAGGATGCGAAAGTGAACAAATGGACGGAAGCTGAGCCAGGGGCATACAGTCTAATGGGAGAGAGGACATTTTGCAATTAACCCCACAAATGAGCATGGATTACAAACTGTAATATGTGTTTTTGAGGTAGGGGAAATATTTTAAATAGTGTGTGCTTTTTAAAACAGGTAATAATAATATTTAAATTGAAGAGTAAGATTGGAAGGGGGAAAGTAACAGTCACAACTGTGTGTGGCATGACTGACATGTATTACCTTATGTAATCCTCACAATATAACTGTGAACTCAGTACTACCTTTACTCCCAATTAAAGAGGAGGGAAATAAGATTCAGAAAAGTGATCATTGAATATGTCTCCATGGTGCCATTGGATTGACACTTTTGTCTGATTGCCTTGCTCTACCTCTAAGTGGAAAGCATAATTTAGCATGATTTCAGAAGGAAACTACTGCTTCGTAATTCTGCTTCAAAAAATTGATCATTCATTTACCAATTCCAAATATTAAGTGGCAGAAGAGAAAGCCAGAGCATTAACTGTAGCATGTTTTTATAACTTAGGTCTTGGGAAAATCTTTCAACATTTCTGCACCTCCATTTAGGAGAGTATAGCTTATATTTTGGAGAAGGAAATGGCAGCCCACTCCAGTGTTCTTGCCTGGTGAATCCCAGGGACAGCAGAGCCTGATGGGCTTCCATCTATAGGGTCGCACAGAATTAGCCACGACTGAAGTGACTTAGCAACAGCAGCATATATTTATTCAGTAAAACACAGGTCACCCAGTAAAATTTGAATTAAGAATAACAATGAATAATATTTTAGTATAAGTTATATGGCCTATGCAATATTTGGCAATATCTGTCCTATGCAAACATAGTATCCTGTACATATATTTGCTAGTATCTGATTAGTCTAGTCTTATTAGAGCAAATGGATAGAGCTAGCTCAACAAAGGAAGTCAATCTATATTGAAATTTTCAAGTCACTAGTGAAATGAGAAAAAATGAGACACTGAACTTTCCTAAATTGCTAAATTGTTCATTTAAAGAATTATCTTCTTTCCAAAGTGTTCCTTTTATGTAATTAAAATATTTCTTTTTCATAAAATGATAATAGGATATTTCTTTCAT
>SJYC01136290.1:0-21895 GCA_006408675.1 Madoqua kirkii
TTTGTCAACTTGTTATAGTAATCTGTGTATTTATGCTCTGTTGTTAGTGTATACAGATAACCTTTGTGCTTTGATTTTGGTAGTATCTATAATAACAACTTCAAGTTTATCAGTGTTTTCTTTCACAATATCTAATCTGCTTTTAAGTCATATTAGTAATTTTTATATTTCAGATATTTCATTTTTTGCCTCTGTAGTTTCCATTTGATTCTTATAACTTTTGTTTATTGTTTTATTTATATTTTCCTTTAAATTCTTTTTTTTTAACTTTACAATATTGTATTGGTTTTGCCATACATCAAAATGAATCCGCCACAGGTATACACGTGTTCCCCATTCTGAACACCCCCACCTCCCTCCCTGTACCATCACTCTGGGTCGTCTCAGTGCACCAGCCCCAAGCATCCAGTATCATGCATCCAGCTGTCTTAAAGCTCTTGAGAGCCAATTTCATGCACTCTAATCTGTGTCTTATTTTCTTCACAGATTTTTTTTTTCTGAAAATGGATCACAATCCTCACTCTCCACATATTTAGTAATTTTTTAACTAATGGATATTTAGATTGCTATACTGTTGAGAGTCTAGATTTTGCCTACTTCTTTTAAAGAGTGTTTAGTTTCATTACAGAAAGCTTTTAGTTTTCTGGCAGAACAGTTTGATCATTTCAAGTCTTATCTAGAAACTTTGCTAAAGTAGATCTTAGATTTCTATACTCCTAATCTATGCCCTTTCTATGGTCTCAGAGGGAAATCTGGGGTGTTCAAAAAGGTCTCTTCACTCTGGTTGATCAGAACCCCTACCACTGAGTAAACTTTGGAATTTCACAAAAACTTCAAAGCATCTCTATGCAGATTTATGGTGATCCTTCTCTGCACAGCTCTATCCTTTCTGGAACCCTGCCCATTAAATTTTCCTGCTGCCCCTAATTATGATCTCTGCCTCCATAGCTGAGTACTCTGCTTGAGATCTCCCTCTCTGAATCTTAATTGGGAAAGAACTTTCAGGCAGAAAGATGGAGTAATTATAGGGTTCACCTCATTTGTTTCTCTCTTCACAGGGATCAAAGTACTATGCTCCTTATTGCCCCAAATCTGAAAACATTTGCTTCACTTTGGTTCATTTTTACAACTTTTTATGTCAAGGACGAGGGCCCGTTATCAGTGCCCTTGCTATTGCCAAAACGTTATCCCTTCTAAATATCTCTTAGGTTATAAAGTGTTTTAAAGCCTAGGAACAAATGGTTTTCATAATTACTTAATAAATTATCGGGTCTAAATTATTTTATTCAAGTATTTGACAAACATATTGAACTTATTCTGTATACCTGTCATTGTCAGACACAAAGAATCAAAGGTGAGTATTATAGAATCCCTACTTTCAAGAATCTTCCAGTCTAGTAGGAGAAGGGAAAATAGAAGCTATTATAATATGGTCTGAAATAGACTATATTATTAGAAACATGGTAAATATATTTGATATAATGTTTGTTTTTGGATATAGTAGGTACACAAACATGATTTTATCCTACTGTGGACTGCAAGAGATATAACCTTCCTTAGCAGGCAAAGTCTCTGATTTCATATTCGATTTCTCTTATGCTATCTAATTGAATGACTAGCAATGAAAATTATTTCAATTTCCTTCATTTTATAAAGCAAATTGTGAAGAAGTTCTGTTTTATGATAAAGAACAAGGTAAACCTTAATTTTGTATTAATTCAATGGCAAATTGCCATTGCCAAAACATAAGCTAAATGTTCTCACATAGGTCATTCACAGGGATCTCAGATTTCAAAGCATCTTTGAAAATGCCAAGGGTAAGACAGGCTAAATATTTTTATAATAGTTTTATCAAGAAGTAATGTATATGTCATAGCATTCACCCTCTTTATATAATTCAGTGGGGTTTTTGCATATTCATAAAATTGTGCAGCTATCATCACTACTTAATATTCTAATATTTTATTGACCTCGAGAAACCTTATGTCTATTACCAGTTACTCCCCATTTCTCCCTCTTGCCAGAATTTGGCAACCACCGACCTACTTTATGTCTATGGATCTGTCTCATCTGGCTATATGAATGGAATCATATAGTATGTGGTTTTTCAGATTAACTTTTCATTTTTCATGTTTTCAAAGTTTATGTTGCTTGTATTAAAGCTTCAGTTTTAAAATCAAAGTATAATATTGCATTGCATGGATATATCAAATTTGTCAATTCATTTAGCAGTTGAGGGAAAGCTGAGTTGCTTCATTTTGGCTATTATGAATAATGTTGCTATGATTATTCATGTGCAAGTTTTTATGTAGGCATATACTTTTATTTCTCTTGGATATATACTTAGGAATGGAATTTTGGCTCATATCATAATTTTATATTTCATATTTTGAGGAATTTTCAAACTGTTTTTTAAAGCAGCCATATCATTTTACATTCCCACCAGCAATGTGTGAGAGTTCCAGTTTTTCCATATTTTTACCATTATTATTATTGATTGTATATTTGATTTTAATCATCCTTAGGTGTCTGAAGTAGCATATCACTGTGATTTTGATTTAAATTTCTCTAGTGACTGTGATGTTGATTATCTTTTTCTCTATAGTGATTTTGGGTTTATGGTCATATATATATGTTCTTAACTTAAAAATAGTTATTCAGATATTTTTCCCATTTCTAATTGAGTTGTCTTTTTTATTGTTGAGCTGTAATAGTTTAGTATATTAGCTAGATTCCTCTCACTTGTGCTTAATCATGTCCAGCTCTTCATAGTTCCATGGACTGTAACCCACCAGGCTCCTCTGTCCATTCGATTTTTCAGGCAAGAAAGCTGGAATGGGTTGCCACTTTCCCCTCCAGGGGATTTTCCTGACCCAGGAATCAAACCCACATCTCTTATGTCTCCTGCATTGCAGGCAGATTATTTATCCACTAAGCCATTGGAAAAGCCCCAGCTAGATTTAAGTCCCATTTCAAATATATGATTTGAAAATATTTTATCTCATTTTGTGGGTTGTCTTTTTTGATGATGTAGTTTGAAGAACAAAGATTTTTAGTATTTATTGGAGTCCAATTTGTCTATATTTTGTCTCTCAATATTGGTGTCAAATTTAAGAACCTATGTTTAACCTAAGATCACAAATAAAAGTATTCCTATCTTTTCTGCCAACTATTTTCTACATTTAGTTCTTACATTTAGAATTAGCATTTATATATGACATGAGAGAGGAGTATAGCCTAATATACCTGTCTCTTATACACATCTCTGTTCAAATATATGATGTGAAAATATTTTATCTCATTTTGTGGGTTGTCTTTTTTGATGATGTAGTTTGAAGAACAAAGATTTTTAGTATTTATTGGAGTCCAATTTGTCTATATTTTGTCTCTCAATATTGGTGTCAAATTTAAGAACCTATGTTTAACCTAAGATCACAAATAAAAGTATTCCTATCTTTTCTGCCAACTATTTTCTACATTTAGTTCTTACATTTAGAATTAGCATTTATATATGACATGAGGGAGGAGTATAGCCTAATATACTGATTATTGTTTCCTTTTTTATTATTTTACTTTTTTAGTTAGAGGATAGTTTCTTTACAATGTTGTGTTGGTTTCTGGTGAACAACATTGCAAATCAACTGTAAGTGTGTGTGTGTGTATATATACCCCTTTCCCTTTTAAGCTTCTCTCCCACTCACCCAGGCTGGTTTTCATACGGATATCCGATTGTATCAGCACCATTTGTTGGAAAAACTATTCTTTCTCCATTGAATTGTCATGGTGTATTTGTTGAAAATAAGCAGGCTGTATTAAAATTGTTTATTTCTCAAATCTCAATTCTAATTCATTGACTTATATGTCTGTCTTCACAGAAGTATCGTACTGTCTTGATTACTATGCTGCTGCTGCTGCTAAGTCGCTTCAGTCGTGTCCGACTCTGTGCGACCCCAGAGACGGCAGCCCACCAGGCTCCCCCATCCCTGGGATTCTCCAGGCAAGAACATTGGACTGGGTTGCCATTTCCTTCTCCAGTGCATGAAAGTGAAAGTGGAAAGTGAAAGTGAAGTCACTCAGTCGTGTCCGACTCTTAGCGACCCCATGCACTGCAGCTCACCAGGCTCCTCCGTCCATGGGATTTTCCAGGCAAGAGTACTGGAGTGGGTGCCATTGCCTTCTCCGTTGATTACTATACTGCTGCTACTGCTCAGTTACCTCAGTCGTGTCTGACTCTGTGTGACCCCACAGACGGCAGCCCACCTGGCTCCCCTGTCCCTGCGATTCTCCAGGCAAGAACACTGGAGTGGGTGTTCATTACTATACTTTGTAATTAATTTTGAAATTGGGAAGTGAAAGTCTTCCAACTTCATTATTTTAAAGATTGCTTTGATTATTCTAGGTCCCTGATTTTCATATGAATTTTAGAATCAGTTTCATAAATTTCTGAAAAAGAGGGCAATTATTTTTCTGAGTAGGATTGCTTGGAAACTCAATTAATTTGAAGAATACTGCCATCTTAACAATATTAACCCATCCATTTAATGAACACAGAATGTGTTGTTTCCATTTATTTAGATCTTCTCTAATATATTTCAACAGGTTTTTCTACTTTTATTTTATGGATGGCTCATTGAAAGCAAATGAAAATGCAATTGATTTCAATACATTCAGTCTTATATCTCGTATTCTTGCTGAATTTGTTAGTTCTAATCATTTGTGGGCATGTTGGTATGGTTGCTGATTTCTCACAGGTCTCTGAAATTCATTTTTCCTCATTCTTAATTTATTCTGCTCATGAGACTATATAATTTCAGTTGTCCTTTCTTCAAGTTTTCTGATTCTTGCTCCAATACTTCAAATCTGTTGTTGAGGAACTTTACAGAATTTTTCATGTCATTTTTTTTAAGTTTTCAATTTTAGAATTTACACTAGCTTTTTTCTAATTTATAGCTCTTTGTTGACATTATTTGGTAAGAAAATTCTCTCATGCATTCCTTTAATTCCTTAGATATGGTTTCCTTTAGTTCCTTGAATGTATTTGCAATAGTTGATTTGATATTTTTTCATTCTAAGTCCAGCATCTTGGCTTCAATAGAGATTGTTTCTATTAACAATTTATTTACCCATACTTTTCCTGTTTTTTTTTTATGTGTTACACTTTTGCTGTTGGAAATTATACTTTAAATAACAAAATGTGCCAACTCTAGAAAGCAAGTATTCCCTTTCAATTTGTTGTTTTGACTGTGATAATTTGCTGCTTATTTGCTCTTTTCTTATTTAATGACTTATCTGGGTTAAATTCCTAAACTTTGTATTCTTTGTCATGTGCAGCCACTTAAGTCTCTACTCAGTAAGCTCAGTAGTTAACTAATAATTGAAATTCCTGGAACTTGGAACTAATGATTGATTGGAATTCCTGGAATTAGTCTCCCAGCCTTTGGTGAGGGGTTGTGTACATGCTTACTTTCAACTTTCGGCCAATTTACAACTCTACCTTAGTCTTCACTTCCTGTTGTGCATATCCCTAGTTTCTACAAGAGATGAGAAATTAGGACTTTGTCAGGTTTTTCGTAGAGATGAGCACAGCCCTGTACAGTGGCATGGCCTTCTAGATATCTAGAAGTATACTGGAGCTTTTAAACTCTCCTTACATCAAATCAAGCTAAAATCAAGTTCTATGAAAAGGAGCTTTTCTGCAGAATTTCTAGAAAGTCAATGACAATTATCAAGCATGGCTTTGAAGTTGGCAGAGTAGGAAGACCCTAAAATTAGAACTATCTATTAGGGCTTCCCTGGTGGCTCAGAGGTTAAAGCGTCTACCTCCAGTACGGGAGACCCAGGTTCGATCCCTGGGTCGGGAAGATCCCCTGGAGAAGGAAATGGCAATCCACTCCAGTATTCTTGCCTGGAGAATCCTGTGGATGGAGAAGCCTAGTAGGTTACAGTCCAAGGGGTCGCAAAGAGTCGGACATGACTGAGTGACTTCACCTTCACCTATAGAGAGAGTAACTATTGATGAAAAAGCCTGGAACTAAAAAAGATCTTCTAAAACTAAAGACATAATGTATAAAGAAGAATTTGCAAGGAGATGCATGGGGAGAGCAGAGTTGTGATATTGCCAAAACCCATGCCCTTGTGCAAGAGAACTGAACTGCATATGGGAGAATAGTTACAACTACACAGGTTCACCCCAAAGAATGAGGAGTCTGAGCCCCACACTGGGCTCCTCAGCTTAAGAGTCATGCTCCAGGAAGGTGAGGAGCTCCTAGAATATTTGTCTTTGAGGGACAGTGGGGCTTACTTTTGGAGGAACAAGAGAGCTGTGGGAAATAGAAACTCCATTCTTAAAAAGCACACAAAAAATATCACATACTCAGAGACCCAGGGAAGAAATAGCAAGTTGAAAAGTGCCTGGGTCAGACCTACCTGCTAGTTTTAGAGAGGTACCTGCAGAGGCAGGAGGCAACTGGAGTTCACCCAGGGGCCATGCACAATGATGGGAGTCATTTTGGGGAGCTTATATTACCACATGGACACTGGTGCTGGCAAGTGACATTTCAGAGCCCTCCCTCTAGCTTAATAGCCTCAGGACCCAGCCCCATCCCTGCACACCAGCCTGGAGTCATCAGTAGTGGGATGCCTTGTGTGTGTTAGTTGCTCAGTTGTGTCCAACTCTTCGTTACCCATGGGCTGTAGCCCGTCAGACTCCTCTGTCCATGGAATTTTCCAGGTAAGAATACTGGGGTGTGTAGCCATTCCCTTCTCCAGGGGATCTTCCAGATCCAGGGACTGAACCCAAGTCTCTTGCATGGCAGACAGATTCTTTACCATCTGAGCCACCAAGGAAGCCCAGGATGCCTTAGGCCAAGCAAATAACTGGGTAGGGATAAGGGACACAGAACCCCCACCAGCAGAGAGACTGCTATAAGACTTCCTGAGTGCATCAGTGCCCCTGATGTCCCTGTCCATCAGAGGGCCCAGGCCCTGGCTATATACACCAGTGCATAGGCATTAGACATGGGAATGCAAGGATCCTACAGCCCATGACTGTAAGACCCAGCTCCACTCAGTACCAGTGGACAGGCCCTAATCCTATATCCCATGGGCCCCTGCTTCTCCCACCAATGACCAGCCTCAGGATCAGTCTCATCCACCAGCAAGCAGACACCAGCTGCAAGACAACCACAGTCCTGCAGCCTGCCACAGCAGGATCTAGCCTACCTTCTGGCAGACTGTGTCAGTCCCAACCATGCTCACCGGCAGGCCAAAACCATCACTGAGATACCTTAGGCTTCTCAGCCAGTCACCCTAGGATTCAGTCCCACTCACCAGTGGGCCAACACAACCTTTGGGATCCCCAGTCACTACAGTCAGCTAGGTCAGGAATGGGCCTCACCTACCAATGATCTGGGGAGCTTGGGTCCTACATTCATAACCCAGGACATGGTTCTGCCTTCTAGTTGGGTAGTACAAGCCCTTGGACCTAACTTCACCCACTGATGAACAGAACATTCTGGGATCTCCTGGACACTGCCCCAACACACACCTACCAGTGAACCAAAACCAGCCTAAGGTTTGACAACCAACCATTTCATGACCCAGTCTTGCCAGTCAGTAGCCAGCAGCCTCCACAGAAAGCAGATCTGGGCAACCAACTAAATTAGGGGCCAGCCACACCTACCAAACCACCCACAATTGCCTGCTACAGTGGATCCAGGCCTACAAAGGGTCACCCTTAGAGCATATAGTTCTTGTGGACAGAGGGGAGTGCACTACTGGGACACATAGGATGTCTCATACAAAAGACCATTTTCCTAAGGTTAGAAAAAATGTAACCAAACTATCATATACTTACAAATTAATAAACAGCACATTAGGCTAAGTGAAGCAATAGAGGAACAAATTCCAAGTGAAGGAACAAGATAAAACATCAAAAGAAGTGAAGTGGTGGTAGGCAATCTACCAAAGAAAAGTTTAAGGTAATGATTGTAAAGATGGTCAAAGAACTTGAGAGAAGGATGAATGAACAGTGAAAGTGAAAATGTTAGTCTCTCAATTGTGTGGACTATAGCCCACCAGGCTCCTCTGTCCATGGGATTCTCCAGGCAAGAATATTGGAGCAGGTTGCTATTTCTTTATCCAGGGGATCTTCCAAACCCAGGGATTGAACCCACTTCTCTTATGTTTCCTGTATTGGCTGGAGGGTTCTTTATCACTTGCACCACCTGGGAAGCCTGAACATAGTAAAAAGTTAGACATTTTTAACAAAGAGCTGGAAAATATGGAGAATGCTCAGAGACGAAAAGTACAATAACTGAAATTTAAAATGCGCCAGAAGATATCAACCGTAGACTAAATGAGATGGATGAATGGATCAGTGAGCTAGAAGACAGAGTAGTAGAAATCACTGAACCTGAACAACAATAAAAAGAATAGAAAGAAATGAGGACCATTTAAGAAACCTTTGAAACAACATCAAGCATACTAACATTCACATTATGGGGGTTCCAGAAGGAGGAGAGAGAGAGAAAGAGACAGAGAATATACTTGAACACCTAAGAGTTGAAAACTTTCCTAACCTGGGAAAGGAAACAGACATCCAAGTCCAAGAAGCACAGAGAGTCCCAAATGGAGTCAACCCAAAGAAGAACACACCGAGACACACAGTAGTTACAGTGGTAAAAATTAAAGACAAAGGCGGAATATTCAAAGTAGCAAGGGAGAGGCAATAAGTTACGTACGGGGAACTCCCATGATGCAGTTTGTCACCTAGTTTGTCAGCAGAAACTCTGAAGGCTACCAGAAATCAACTAGAGTGCACAGTATCACACCTCCCACCTTTGTAAAGTTGAACACTGATGGAATCAGTCAGTTCAGTCGCTCAGTTGTATCCGACTCTTTGCAACCCCATGAATCGCAGCACACCAGGCCTCCCTGTCCAACTCCCGGAGTTTACACAAACTCATGTCCATTGAGTCAGTGATGCCATCCATCCTTCTCATCCTCTGTCATCCCCTTCTCCTCCTGACTTCAATCTTTCCCAGCATCAGGGTCTTTCCAAATGAGTCAGCTCTTCTCATCAGGTGTCCATAGTATTGGAGTTTCAGCTTCAGCATCAGTCCTTCTAATGAACACTCACAACTGATCTCCTTTAGGATGGGCTGCTTGGATCTCCTTGTAGCCCAAGGGACTCTCAAGAGTCTTCTCCAATATCACAGTTCAAAAGCATCAATTCTTCTGTTCTCAGCTTTCTTTATAGTCCAACTCTTACATCCATATATGACCACTGAAAAAATCAGAGCCTAAACTAGACTGAAGGAATAATAAAGCATATTTGGATCCCAATGTACTTTTACCCCAGAGATCCATATTTATTATTCAGACATGGGGGCACAACACGAAAAGTATAACCTTCAAATTTATACGAAAAATCTTTTTCTGAATATTATTACAGATTATTTCTACCTTAATTTTTATTATTACTAGTCAAATGGAAGAGATTCTATTTACCTTTCTTATCTACCTACAACTTATCTGTATTCATATATGGAGAAGGCAATGGCACCCCACTCCAGTACTCTTACCTGGAAAATACCATGGATGGAGGAGCTTGGTAGGCTGCAGTCCATGGGGTCACTAAGAGTCTGACACAACTGAGTGACTTCACTTTCACTTTTCACTTTCATGCATTGGAGAAGGAAATGGCAACCCATTTCAGTATTCTTGCCTAGAGAATCCCAGGGATGGGGGAGCCTCGTGAGCTGCCATCTATGGGGTCGCACAGAATCAGACATGACTGAAGCGACTTAGCAGCAGTATTCATATATACATAAGATTAAGGAATTTGTATTTTAAATAATCCAAGAGAACCCTCTTGCATAGAGTAGAATATCTGCCTGTAATATAAAGTCCATCTCCACTTTATTTTTGCTCTTGCAATTTCCATTTTTCATTATGATAATGGTTCATAAGGCACACCTGAATTCAAAGTAATTCTTGATTTTATTTTTTGTCCATGTCCATAAAATCTGAATCAGTGAAAATTTGCTTTATTTTTAGATTGTTAAGGTTTTTGACAGAGAAATCTAGACGATCCAGCTGATCTCACCAGAACAGAGTTGTGATCTGACCATACACAACATTCCGAATATCCTAGGGCTTAAATTTGAGGTATTCAGTAAGGTGTTCATTCTCCTTTACCTTTACCAAATACTTAGGGCAATTTTCACTGGAAGGAGAGTATATTTGGTGCTCAGGTTTGAAACTTTATCAGTTTCTAAGTCTCTTTTTTCCTGCTCTCTGTGGCTTGGATAAAGAATTCTCAGTCCAGCTAGATTATCCTTTTAGCAGTTAACATTTCTGTTCCTCCTCACCACTTTCCTCATCCTTCCCCAAATAGTTTTAGGAATCTTTAAGCTATGTCCATGCAAAAACAGAAGTCTAGTGAAAGAGCACTAAATTTTGCTCTCATATCAGTGACACCACTATAATAGCTGTGTACAATCAGAGCACCAAAGAACTGATGCTTGTAAACTATGGTGTTGGGGAAGACTCCTGAGAGTCCCTTGGACTGCAAGGAGATCCAACCAGTTCATCCTAAAGGAAATCAATCCTGACTATCCATTGAAAGGACTGATACTGAAGCTGAAACTCCAATACTTTGGCCACCTGATGTGAAGAGCTGACTCATTTGAAAAGACCCTGATGCTGGGAAAGATTAAAGGCAGGAGGAGAAGGGGACTACAAGGATGAGATGGTTGGATGGCATCACCAACTCAGTGGACATGAGTTTGGGTAAACTCCAGGAGTTGGTGATGGACAGAGTGGCCTGGCATGCTGCAGTCCATGGGGTCACAAAGAATCGGACATGACTGAGCGACTGAACTGAACCATCAGATCAGTCTTAGAACCATAGACTATTATATTCAGTAAGGACCTTAAAGGTCACGGGCTCAGTCTTGCGTCCCTAGGGAGTTATCACAAACCAAGAATGACCAAGTGCCTTTCTCAAGATTTCAGAACCAGAGAGTAATATAGTCAGAACCAGAGAGTAATATAGTCAGAACCAGAATTGGAATTTGCTTTTTCCCAACCTGACACTCTTGCACATATGTAATTCTGCCTAGCCTAAATTAATCTTCTCTTGTTTATTAGGTGGCTAAATGTCTCTTAGGGAAGACCTCGCCCCAGTTTGAAAGCTCAAATAAAGTGACATAGAGGTGTGTATGTGTGGGTATATATGTGCATGATTTTAAAACTTTATTCAAATATTCAGTACTGTTTAAAAGCTAATAATATATATCAGCTGAACATTTGAAGTATAACTAATATTTTTGCTTTCATCCCTGCTTATTTTGTCCCCAAATGTATATTTAAAAAGATGCTGTTGAATAAATTCTTTATAACTCAGTCATAAACTGCAACTTGGAATACATTCTTTATTCTTATGGGGAAATTACATGTAGCCCATACTATTGAAGTTTCTGAATCCTATAATAATATAGCTGCCTTATAATATTACAAAATAATATCACATGGTTCTTATGAGAGAATATGTTAAGAATTAGAAACATATTGGCACACATACCTCCTCCTTCCCTGTCAAAATATTCATCAGAAGGATTTATTATTCTTCTCCACCCACTATCCCACCTGTTGGGCAGTATAAGCTCCATGCCATTGGCCACAGTTTCATAGCCTGGGGAAATCTATAACAAGTTGGATCTGAATGAATGAGGAGCTTTGCACTAAACTTTGATACAAACAAAAGGGAATGTTTCTTAGTCAGGTCAGTCTCTTATGAACCATTGTTAATCTAAAAGCAAGAATACTGCACTAAAAAATACTATTTGGAATTCATAAAAATAGAGTCAAGGGTGAGGAGAGCTATTTCTAACTCTTGCTGACTTCCTAACAGTGAGATGAAGGGAGAAGCAGGGACCCAGAGGTGAGTTTTAGGAGCGGACAGTGCATATTCTCTAGAAAAGGAAAAGATGATGGGGACTCCAGCCTGGCAGAAGCATGACAAGCTTCTTTAGCCATGATTCCTGATTGATCTTCCCTGGTAGGGGTTTTGTATGTCAAGTCCAACTGGAAGTTGCTGAGTTCCTTCATATCAGACCTAAAGAAATGTCCAAAGTTTACTTGACAATTCAACTATGCATTCCCAATGCACTGTATCCTAAGCGACCAGGAAGGGGGCCAATAGTTCTAACAAATCTCTGTGACTCTTAAATAAAATGATCTGGAGAACTAAACTTTAATTGCATGTTTCATGACACTTTTATTAAAGTATAAATTGCATTTGCACCCTGGAAGCATGTGTACCACCTGCCTAATACCTAGGTTTTTTGATCCAAGATAGAATCTATCTGCTGACCCTTCCCTTTCTCCTGACCTAGCTATTCCTCTATAGATGCACTTGATTTCCCTTTTTACTATCTTAAAAATGAAATGCAATACTAAAATTAGAATTTATGTATATAAAAATTAAACAAGTATTTGGAATAGAAAATAAAGGAAGGGCTTGAAAGGGTTAAGCAAATTATAAGGTACTCCTCTCTGTACTTAGATGTGTCCTCCCAACTGTGAATGTTGTAAAGGGTATCCTTATGAAAATGTAATTCTCATAGGGAACTTAAAGGCAATTAAAATAACATTAGTGTTTTTCATAACTTTACAATATCTTTATGCATGTGATAAAACCTTACTAATTATTGAAAAGTTATTTGTATTAAGATTTCAGAACAGAGAGATAATCTGTGCAATTTAGAATCCTGAGCCATTGTCAGGGAGCTGGCTAACAGAGATTCCCTTGCCAGCATCTCCAGTTGCATCAGTGAACCTCAAATAGGATCTTTTGCTGGTAAATATTAGCTTATTATAGTTTAAAAATAAATAAGTACCTTGAGCAAATGTGCAGTGACACCAAAAATTAGTTTCCACAAACTGACTAAATATAGTATCTGGTGGGAAAAGGCAAATGAGTTCAAGTGGAAAATACACACACACACACATACACACACACACAAGTAATAGAATGGAAAGCATACATTTCTTTAAATGGATGAAAAATTTTACTGTGATCTGAATGTAATCAACATTCAAGGCTGACTGTATAGAGGGAAGGAAGATGGAGGCTTACTGGGCAATTTCACTGATTCAGCTCAGTATTAATTTTGCAGGGAAAGCGCAGAACACCCCACCGTGCTCTTAGCACATACTAG
Source organism: Madoqua kirkii (assembly GCA_006408675.1). Taxonomy (NCBI): domain Eukaryota; kingdom Metazoa; phylum Chordata; class Mammalia; order Artiodactyla; family Bovidae; genus Madoqua; species Madoqua kirkii. Next base: position 13,227 of record SJYC01136290.1, read on the forward strand.
GCATCCAGACCATACAACTGAAGCCTCAACCCTCTCGTGAGCTATTTATTACATGGCATGCTAACCAGCCAGAGTTTTAAAGGCATGTTACAGAAAATGTGGAAAAGATGGTTTCTGAGGTTTCCAGTTGAATAGGGGAAGTTTCAGAGATGGAAAGGTCCTTAGAAGCACAGCAATTCTGTCACTGTATGGATGAAGAAATTGAGATCCAGAAAGATCAAGTAACTTGCACAAAGCCATCATTAGTGAGTGTGATGATGAGAACCCAGGGTGAAAAGTGGTCTCAACTTGAAAATACTCTCCCACATATGTAATATAGGTGACCCACAGCAGAAGTGTATTGCCAAGCATATTCACAATCAAACAAGCCTTTTATTATCACTTTGAAACAGTGAATATTATGGGGATAGTGATCTCAAGGATAAGGTCAGATTGCTTTAGGATAATATCTGAATTTTCAAGCAGTCCCTCAGTACCAGAGACCAAGAGTAAAGAGTAAAGTATGCCAGTCTGAGAAGAGATATTAGCCTCAGAACAAAAGCACTTGAGTAAACTCTAGTCAAGATAACTAAGATCTATTTGGATTTGTAGTCATCACAGGCCCAGATGAGCTGGACTCCACCTAAAAGCTGATGGCAGAAAGAATTAGATTCCTTTATAGTAATGCCCGCTGCCTGACTAAAGTGTAAAATTATCATAGTAAAGCATCCAGGATCATTTTCTGTGCTGCTACACCCATGGCAACTCAGTAGCACTCGTTCTCACTTAGTAACAAAAGAAAGCAGAGGGCAAGTAAGTCAATTTAATTATAAAGTTTGCCAATGGTCTGTTTAAATCCATTAAATGCAATATGCCAGCCCAGCTGACATGTACCAGCAAAACTAGAGATTATTTCTTCATTGCTATGCTCAGAGAGAGTAAACAGTCAAAAAGAGAGCGAGGACAGTTTATGATTGAGTCCAATCACAGATGTTCATTTGAGAAAGGGCTCAATGATGTCTGCCCATCTCCTGTGGCTTCTAAGGAGGACTGCAATATGTGGGTTCTGCCTGTGCGGGAGGAAAGGAGAAGGTTGCCAGGATAGAGTTCCTAGTAATGATCTACTTATTATGAGCCACACACATTTATTAAGCTGAAGCCAATGCACTGATAATCAAAATAAGTTTCTATTCATCATGTCTTTGTTTTGCAAATTGCAACAAAGGTATCATATTTTTATAAATAAATATTCCCTTTCTCCCTCTCTCTTTTACACACATGCACGCACACACACCACCACCACCACCATCACCACCACCACTACCTACTTACTAATACTACTACAAAGGAAATGGATAAAAATAAAGGAAGATACAAGGCTGAACAGGTGGCAAAATTAGAAAGAAATATTCAAGCTGAAGAGGGATACAGGAGCAAGCAGAAAGGGTAACTTTAGGATAAGTTCAGGGGGAGTCAGATTTGACTCCTTGCCTTCTGTTATCCATGTTACACTCTGTCATGACAAAGGAGGAATAAATTGAAAACTGTAAATTAGCCATGTGCCTATGATTAAGGTGCTGTTTATATGGCTGATATTTCAGCTGACCTTTGAGGGACTGTGGAGTTTGTCTGTCTGGAGATCTTCAGATCTCAAACAAGAAAGCATGCTGTTAAGAGAGGGAGATGAAATATTACCTTCCCCATGGTATATAATTTTGCTTAGTAAGCCTTAAGGCAGGTAAAAACCAGAGATATGAGGATCCCATGAGGAGCTGGAGAAGCTGTGCATTGTCTACCGCCTGGCTAGCTTTGTCTAGGGATACCCACCACCCCCTATCTCTTTTATGCAGGAGGCAGCCAAACAGAGTGGTTAAGAACATAGCCTGTAGAGTTCAACTATTTGGGTCCAGTTCCTTTCTGTGCACCAGTTTCTTATCTATAAAATGAATATAATAATAGGAAAACCTTTTAATTTTCTTGTGAAGATGAAATAAACATGTGCATAAACAAGTTACTTATCACAGGCTAAGTTATGACTCGGTTCATGCCTAATGTCAATGCCTTCATACTTTCTCTCATAGCTGTCTATCTGCTGAACACAATTAAATATATTCTGACACAGGTTATAGAATGGCAAGACTTCAGTCAACTAAAGAGAAGTTGTAAGTGTTTAAGAGAATAAGGTCATGGTAAGATAGATCTAGACTAGAATATTGGTTCTGCCACTGATTGACTCCATGATCTTACTTTACCATTTCCAACTCCCAATTTTCTTATTTGTGAATAAAAGACCAGATGTCTTACAGGATTATTTGGAAGTTTAAAAATGATTGTTTTATGTAAATTGCTCATCATATAAACTGGTAGAGTGAGCACTTAGCAAAAGGAACAATGAAACATTACCTTTATTATAACATAAAACTGTAAAACCAGAAGTAAATCTAGACATCAAATTGGAGCAATGGAGCAATACATTTTAAGAGGAATCTGTCTATTTATTTACCTTCCTATCTTATCTATCCCTCCCTTCCTCCCTATAATATCACCTACTTTCTCCATTATTCAAGTGGCAGCTAGACTATTCTATGTTTCTCCCTCAGGGAAGAAATATGACAGTAGAAGAGAAAAGTAGACAATATATTTCTGGCTTTGAGTTTCAAAAGCCAAGACCCTTGAGGCAACAGAAATGACTCAGTAAAGGCTATCAATTTGGGAATAAAGGTAATGGTAAAAGAACAAAACTTATACCCTCAGGCAATCCAGCTCACTTAAATTGGGTTCAAGAAACAATGAGTGCACAGAAACTGGCAATCCCAAAGTAAGTGGAGCCGCCATGTCTTGCTCCTTGGGTCAAGCCCTGGAGAATTAATAAGACCCCTAGATTCTCAGCAGCTGAAATCACTGGTGATTTGTTTCCCATTATGCACAGTGGGCTAAAGGAATAAAAATCACCAGAAGAAATGTCTGCATGCTGCATACAAATTAGCAAAGCCTAGGTCACCCCTTCAAGAGTTCACCACATCCAGTGAGTACTACAACATGAAAGGGGGAGAAAAAGCCATTGGAGCTGAAGAGACCTGCAGAAAGAGGCAAACAGCAACTAGTGTGGAGTGTCAACAGATGACCATATGGGCAAAAGGATATCTGAGTATTTGCCATCGTGAGTACTTATCAACAATTAGAGATCCCTTAATCCTCTCCTCCACACAGTGAGGCCATAACACTAAATAAGTTTCTTAGAACTTTGAAACAGTCATGGAAACCAGGGATATCTCAAAATGAATGGCATTACATTTCTTCCATTTTGACAAAATAAAAATTAAGTTGGATTTTAGAAGGCAAAACTTGTATTTCCTGCATAGGAAGTTTCTACAAGGACCAAAATTACTACCTGGTACAAAAAAAGATCTTCACGATCCAGATAATCACTATGACGTGATCACTCACCTAGAGCCAGACATCTTAGAATGTGAAATGAAGTGGGCTTTTGGAAACATTACTATGAACAAAGCTAGTGGAGGTGATGGAATTCCAGTTGAGCTATTTCAAATCTTAAAGGATAATGCTGTGAAAGTGCTGCACTCAATATGCTAGCAAATTTGGAAAATGCAGCAGCGGCCACAGGACTGGAAAATGTCAGTTTTCATTCCAATTCCAAAGAAAAGCAATACCAAAGAATGCTCAAACTACTGCACAATTGCACTCATCTCACATGCTAGTATGGAGAAGGCAATGACAATCCACTCCAGTACTCTTGCCTGGAAACTCCCATGGAGAGAGGAGCCTGGTAGGCTGTAGTCCATGGGGTCACTAAGAGTCGGACATGACTGAGTGACTTCACCTTCAATTTTCACTTTCATGCATTGGAGAAGGAAATGGAAACCCACTCCAGCATTCTTGCCTGGAGAATCCCAGGGACAGAGGAGCCTGGTGGGCTGCCAACTGTGGGGTCACACAGAGTTGGACACAATTGAAGCAACTTAGCAACAGCAGCAGCAGCACATGCTAGTAAAGTAATGCTCAAAATTCTCCAAGCCAGGCTTCAGCAATACATGAACCATGAACTTCCAGATGTTCAAGAGGGCTTTAGAAAAGGCAGAGGAAGCAGAGATCAATTGCCAGTATCCACTGGATCATGAATAAAGGAAGAGAGTTCCAGAAAAAACATCTATGTCTGCTTTATTGACTATGCCAAAGCCTTTGACTGTGTGGATCACAATAAACTGGAAAATTCTGAACGAGATGGGAATACCAGACCACCTGACCTGGCTCTTGAGAAATCTGTATGCAGGTCAGGAAGCAAGAGTTAGAACTGGTTCCAAATAGGAAAAGGAGTATGTTAAGGCTGTACATTGTCACCCTACTTATTTAACTTACATGAGGAGTACATCATGAGAAACACTGGGCTGGATAAAGCACAAGCTGGAATCAAGATTGCTGGGAGAAATATCAATAACCTCAGATATGCAGATGACACCACCCTTATGGCAGTAAGTGAAGAGGAACTGAAGAGTCTCTTGTGAAAGTGAAAGAGGAGAGTGAAAAGTTGGCTTAAAGCTCAACATTCAGAAAACTAAGATCATGGCATCTGGTCCCATCACTTCATGGCAAACAGATGGGGAAACAGTGGAAATAGTGACTGACTTTATTTTGGGGGGCTCCAAAATCACTGCAAATGGTGACTGCAGCCATGAAATTAAAAGACACTTACTCCTTAGAAGGAAAGTTATGAGCAACCTAGACAGCATATTAAAAAGCAGAGACATTACTTTGCCAACAAAGATCTGTCTAGTCAAGGCTATTGTTTTTCCAGTAATCATGTATAGATGTGAGTGTTGGACTATAAAGAAATCTAAGCACCAAAAAATTGATGTTTTTGAACTATGGTGTTGGAGAAAATTCTTGAGAGTCTCTTGGACAGCAAGGAGATCAACCGGTGCATCCTAAAGATCAGTGTTTAGTGTTCATTGGAAAAACTGATGTTGAAGCTGAAACTCCAGTCCTCAGCCACCTGATGCGAAGAGCTGACTCAATTGAAAAGACCCTGATGCTGGGAAAGATTGAAGGCAGGCGGAGAAGGGGACGACAGAGGATGAGATGTTTGGGTAGCATCACCAACTCAACAGATACAAGTTTAGGTAAACTCTGGGAGCTGGCGGTGGACAGGGAGGCTGGCATGCCTCAGTCCATGGGGTCGCAAAGAGTTGGACACGACTGAGTGACTGAACTGAACACAAGTGGGTAAACTTGGAGAAATTAAAATCAATTGCGTAATGTCACACTGTCCAACAGACCAATCTCAACTAACAAAATAATTGGAAGAAAATTTAATCTCTTTTCTACATATCCACATTTGAAGAAGTGCCTCTAATGTTGATACATTATAGGGTCATTGACTTTTAATTTATTTATATCAGAGACATTTTTCAGAGATAATCTTATGAATATTCACAATATCAAGAAAAAGTAAACGTAGAGCTTCCTTGGATTGAAGTATAAGATAGAGTGACTCCCTTTAGACATTTCTATGGATCAACAAAGCTCTGAAGGTACAAGATGAAGCTGGTTTAGTAGCAAGGCCAACTTATTATTCTGCTCAGCTTTCATAACAAAATTCCAGTCTAGGTAGATTAAATACAAACAAAAAATATATATATTTCTCATGGTTCTGAGGCTGGAAATCTAATATCACTTTGCTACAAGTATTGGTATTTGGCGATGCCTCATTTTCCAGCTTGTAGATGGGCCTCCTCCACTGTGTCCTCACATGGCCTGTTTTACATGTGCCTACAGAGAGAGAAGGCTTTTGTCTTTCTTTTTTAAAGACATGAGTCCTATCAGATTGGGGTCCTTGTGACTTCATTTTACCTTAAAAACCTCTTCTAAAGCTCTTTCTTCAAATGAAATGGCTTCATTTAGTTAGGGCTTCATATATGAATTTTGCAAATTGTCATTCACTTATCTTCTTTGTTCTTGCAATTTAAGAAGTATGTCCAGTTTCTATTACTACTCTTTACTGGAATAACACTTGAATGTTCTAAATCTTGTAATCATCTGGATTAGAAGAGTATATCATATCAGTCAGTTCAGTCACTCAGTCATGTCTAAATCTTTGCAACTGCATGGACTGTAGCACTCCAGGCTTTCCAGTCCATCACCAACTCCTGGAGCCTACTCAGACCCATATCTGTCGAGTCGGTGAATCCATCCAACCATCTCATCTTCTGTCATGCCCTTCTCCTTGCATCTTCAGTCTTTCCCAGCATGAGGGTCTTTTCCAATGAGTCAGTTCTTCACATCAAGTGGCCAAAGTATTGGGGTTTCAGCTTCAGCATCAGTCCTTCCAATGAATATTCAGGACTGATTTCCTTTAGGATAGACTGGTTGGATCTCCTTGCAGTCCAAGAGACTCTCAAGAGTCTTCTTTATCATCTGTCAATGGACATCTCGGTTGCTTCCACGGTATAGCTATTGTAAATAGTGATGCAGTGAACACTGAGATACATACATGTGTCTCTTTGAATTTTGGTTTCCTCAGGGTATATGTCTAGGAGTGGGATTGCTGGGTCATATAGTGGTTTTATTCCTAGTGTTTTAAGGAATCTTTGTGCTTCATCCAGACTGGCGTTTCACATGATGTACTCTGCACATAAGTTAAATAAGCAGGGTGACAGTATACAGCCTTGACGTACTCCTCTCCCAATTTGGAACCAGTTTGTTGTTCCATGTCCAGTTCTAACTGTTGCTTCGTGACCTGCATACAGATTTCTCAGGAGGCAGGTCAAGTGGTGTGGTTATCCCATCTCTAAGAATTTTCCACAGTTTGTGGTGATCCACACAGTCAAAGGATTTGGCATAGACAATAAAGCAGAAATAGATATTTTTCTGGAACTCTCTTGCTTTTTCAATGATCCAGCGGATGTTGGCAATTTGATCTCTTGTTCCTCTGCCTTTTCTAAATTCAGCTTGAACATCGGGGGGTTCACGGTTCACGTATTGCTGAAGCCTGGCTTGGAGAATTTTGAGCATTACTTTGCTAGTATGTGAGATGAGTGCGATTGTGCAGTAGTTTGAACATTCTTTAGCATTGCCTTTCTGTAAGATTGGAATGAAAACCTTTTCCAGTCTTGTGACCACTGCTGAGTTTTCCAAATTTGCTGGCACAATGAGTGCAGCACTTTCACAGCATCATCTTTTAGGATTTGAAATAGCTCAACTAGATTTCCATAACCTCTACCAGCTTCCTAAGGCCCACTTGACTTCACATTCCAGGATGTCTGGCTCTAGGTGAAGGATCACATCATTGTGGTTATCTGGGTCATGAAGATCTTTTTTGTATAGTTCTGTGTATTCTTGTCACCACTTCTTAATATCTTCTGCTTCTGTTAGGTCCATACAATTTTTGTCCTTTATTGTGCCCATCTTTGCATGAAATGTATATTATATCAGATCAACCCTTTTGCAGAGAACTACAAAAACCAGACAAGTTGTAAAATATAGTTAGTTATTTGAAGGCACTAGAGAGCAACAAAGGCAGCTGGGATTGAGGGACCATAATTTTTGGAGAGAGAAAAGACATTCAGGTGAGCTGTCATTGTCTTCTCTTAATACTTTCTTCTTGGTGCATTTTTCCATTAGTAAGTAGCCTACGATCAAGCAATACCAAGATGAAAATGGTAACTTAAAGCTTTTAATAGTAACATTAATTTAGGTATTGAAATTTGTATACTAGTGATACAAAAACAATCAGGCCTAAGATAGTTTTGAAAATAGATAACAAGATGAATCTATTAGAAGATAAAATAGAAATTATATATGTTAAAATACAATAACTAAATGAAGAACTCAGTAGATTTATCACACTTTAGACATAGCATCAGAAAGGAAAATATTCAGATGGAAGCAAGTTAGAAAAATGTAAGAGACATAGAGGACATAATATAAAATTACAGAGGGCACATAAGCAAGATGTTAAAGAAAATTAGAAAATTGTAAAAACTGTCCAAAAATTAAATATCAAGCCACAGAAATAAATAACAGTGGGAACCACATGCAGGATAAATTCAAAGAAAAATATACTTAGTCAAAACATGGAAAAACTTTATCCAAACCAAGAATAAAAGGTAAAATAGTAAAAAGGCAGAAATAGACACTATGGTTTACAGATAATAATCCTCCAAGGAGAAATGCCAAAATGAACAGCTGACTTCTCTAGAGAGACAATGAAGCCTGGAGACAACAGAATGCAATCTGATAGTGCTGGGAGAAAACAACTGCCAACCTACGATTCTCAATTGGTACCTCTCTACTTAAAAATGTCAAAAGTAATGGACATTTTTAGGTAAACAAAAACTGAAAGAAATAATCATCAATGTAACTATAAGAAAAGAACTATAAAAATATATTCTTCAAATGGAAGAAAAAATCCCAGGGAGAAACCTGGAGATCCAAGAATGAAGAAATGCATAATGGTAAACATGTGTGTAAACCTATATGAATATTGAATGAGTAAATATTTAAAACATTAAAATTTAGTTGTATGTTGTTTGGAATATGCAGAAATTAAAATCAATAGTAGCAGAAATTTGGGAAGGGGAGTGAATGAGTAAAATTATCCCTTGCATTGTCAGAAAAGTTGGAAAAATACTATCTTGTAATAAACTATAATAAGTGAAATGCACATAATAATA